>AUWJ02013561.1:0-17625 GCA_000468175.2 Phytophthora cryptogea
AGCGTCTTGGGGTTGAAGAAGTCGTCAATCGCATTAATGAATTGATTCCCTCGTTCCTCTTCGTCACTCTCGTTGGTGTTTTCCTTGCGAGTCACCTTGAGAGACCGAAGGTAACGAACCTCAGTCTTCGAGACCTTGGCCACGTCGGATGTCGTTGATGTGGAGAGAGCGTTTTCACAGGCGAGTATAGAAATTGTCTCTACTAGTAGGACGCTTGAAAGTCGCATGCTTTTTCGAGGTGTCGAGTAGGTGACTTGGGGTCTTCAAAGTAGGTTGGCGAGTGAGGAGTGGCGGTGGTCGCTGGCTTCGAGCAGCAACAAAGCTGACCCGCCGATGTCCAGCTTCGTGGGAAATGGAGCTCAGGGCGACATATAATAGCTCGTATCCATAAGCTGAGTCCATGGTCGGGAGCATAGCTTTGCATTTGATGCTGGCATCTTCAATGAAGATTGTAGACCACAATCTGCATATACAGCTGTAGATGGAATGGGGATTTGACACTTCACGGCGCTATCGAAACACTGGCGAAACGTGCTTTCGTATAGCGAAACTCGGTGGAGACCATTTTGACAATCGATTCATACACACGGATTTGGAATGTCTACTACTGAACTTTGTCATTCTCCGACACGCAGCTYCATTCATCCTTCGGTTAGGATATTGTAGATTTTCGTACGGTGCAAAGTCAACGTACAACGTTGTGGTACAGTACCTGCTTCGAAGGAAAATATTAGTTTTAGTGCGCTGCCATGCATGGTGAGCGTGCTATATGAGCCGAAAAACGATTGCTCTGGGAAATGTATAGGGGTCTATTGAAGCCAGCCAATGATATACTTGTACGGTACTGAAGTATTACGGCAACACAGCACCTAAAGTTTTCCTGAGCCCACGCCCCCCTTCCACATGGATTGCCATACGGAAAATGCGCCTGAACATCACCTATACGTGTAACATCACCTATACTTGTATACGTGGGTATAGTGTATGCTCTCTGACATGCGCCATACCGGTAGTTTACCAAAGCTGTGATTGTCAGTCATTTGTGGTTATGTGTAAATGAAGTGCAAGTTTATACTCAGCTTTCAAAAGCATCGGCTTTCGCTGGGCTTCACACAAGGATTCGGTTAAAGTTGCAAAGGTATTCGGCGCGGGCTGTGTTCGCGCTTTACGACTCTCGAAAGGATTCGCCCGCTTGTCCCTGTCCGACCTCCGGTCACCGGAGACTATTTTACCGGACCGGTGTTTGCGTGAAACGAACGAAGAAAAAACACAGGAACCCCAACGGGACAACGCGTGATGTAAATACAGTACGTGAAGCCAGCGTTAGGAGCGTTTGAGAGGGATGGCACTGTGCCACACGCAGAAGCTGTAGACTGGTTTGCGAGCGAGTACACTGCGTGACTAACTTGAGGTGTATGCTCAGTCACGAAGTGGACTTCCCCCTGAATTCAAAATGCAAATCGTGGCTATCGTTCCTTTTTGCAGCTTAGGGCAGTTTTGTTTCTAAGAAACCACAATTTGAGTTAGCTGCGGTTGATAACCTCCTAGGTCATACACCGTGACTTAGGTCTACTGCTGCAATTCCGCTTTACTCAAACAGAGCTCCATTTCCTTTTTCATTTACATTTGATGCCGAACATTCGAAGTACCCATCGAACGTTCTGGATCCCTCGCTTCCCATTGGCTCAAAATCAACATACTGCTTCAGTCTGCAACTTGCACTCGAACAAGAAAGTTCAACCAAAGGACCATCACTCTCCATAAATGCTGGGACTGCGTTCTGGTCGCGTGCTGCTGCGCTCGTCGGTCGTCGCGCGCCGCGGGTTGGCGTCTCTGGGTCCCATGGGTCAGGGCCAGGCGTGGATCAACCCGGACAACGTGCCGCAGGGCGAAAGTCTGCGTAAATTCGGCCGCGACCTGACGGAGATCGCCAAAGCCGGAGATCTGGACCCTGTGATTGGCCGAGAGGACGCCATCCGTCGCGCCACGCAGATCCTGTCGCGCCGCACCAAGAACAACCCAATTCTGATCGGAGACCCGGGCGTGGGCAAGACGGCGGTGGCGGAAGGACTCGCGCAGAGGATCGCACAGGGGGAAGTCCCGGACAGTCTCAAGGACAAGAAAGTCGTGTCGCTGGACCTGGCGGCGCTCGTGGCCGGCGCGAAATTCAGAGGAGAGTTCGAGGAGAGACTGAAGGCCGTGCTCAAGGACGTGGACGAGAGCGACGGGAAGGTGATTCTGTTCATTGATGAGCTACACACGCTGATTGGGGCAGGAGGCAACGAAGGCTCGACGGATGCGGCTAATATGCTGAAGCCGGCACTGGCGAGGGGCGCGCTGCATTGCATGGGCGCCACGACGCTGGACGAGTACAGGAAATACATCGAGAAGGACGCGGCGCTCGCGAGACGCTTCCAGCCAGTGTTGATCTCGGAGCCGAGTGTTGAGGACACGGTGACGATTTTGCGTGGACTGAAGGAGAAGTACGAGGTGCACCATGGAGTGCGGATCGCGGACAGCGCGCTGGTGGCGGCTGCGACGCTCGCGAACAGGTACCTGACGGAGAGGAAGATGCCGGATAAGGCGATTGATCTGATGGATGAGGCCGCGTCGCGCTTGCGACTGCAGCAGGAGAGCAAGCCGGAGCCGATTGAGAAGCTGGACAGGGAGATTATTCTGCGTCGTATTGAGATTGAGGCGCTGCGCAAGGAGACGGATGCGGTGTCCAAAAAGCGCATGGCGGCGCTGGAAGAAGAGGTTAAGAAGGCGTCGGAGGAGCTGCGTGAACTCATGGACGAATGGAACACAGAGAAGCACAAGTTAGAGGAGATGCAGCAGGCCAAGCGTAAACTGGAGGAAGCTCGCCGTGATTTAGTTTCCGCACAGAATTCCGGCAATTATGCTCGTGCAGGTGAGCTAATGCACTCGGTTATCCCGAAGCTGGAAGCTGAAGTGGCACATGAGGAAGAGGAGGAAGAACAAGCGAAGCAGACAGCGAAAAAGAGCAGGACTTCACTTGGAGATGCGGTTACGGCAGATCACGTGGCAGAAGTCGTAGCACAAACCACTGGCATTCCCGCGTCGACGTTGATGGAAGGCGAAAAGCAACGACTGCTCAAGATGGAGGATCACCTCAACAAGCACGTGATCGGCCAGGAGGAAGCTGTTAAGGCTGTGAGCAACTGTGTTCGCCTTGCACGCGCTGGTCTTCACGCGCACAACCGTCCGCTGGGTGTATTCATGTTCCTTGGCCCTACTGGTGTTGGTAAGACGGAACTGACCAAGTCGCTGTCGGAGTTTTTGTTCCAGACCCCGCAGGCCCTGACGCGCATCGACATGTCCGAGTACATGGAGAAATACAACGTGAGTCGCCTAATTGGCTCCGCTCCCGGCTATGTCGGTTTTGAAAACGGAGGTCAGTTAACGGAAGCTGTGCGTCGCCGCCCATACCAAGTTGTCCTGTTCGATGAGTTCGAGAAGGCCCACCACGATGTGAGCAATATTCTGCTCCAGGTGCTTGATGAAGGTCGTCTGACGGATTCTCACGGACGTGTCGTTGACTTCCGTAACACAGTTATCATTCTCACAAGCAATTTGGGCTCGGAGGTCCTTGCTGGTCTTCCTGAAGGAGCATCAAGCTCAATGGCGGAGGCGGATGTTATGAGCATTGTGCGTTCACACTACGCTCCTGAGTTCCTTAACCGTATCGACGAGATGGTACTGTTTAACCGCCTGAAGCGCGAGGATATCCGCTCGATCGTGGACTTGCAGCTTCGTCAGGTAGATGGACTTCTGGAAGAGAAGGAGCTTTCAATGAACGTGTCACCAGAGGCAGAAGACTGGTTGGCTGACGTCGGATACAGTCCGCTCTACGGTGCTCGTCCATTGAAGCGTCTGATCCAGCAGCACGTGCTGAATCCGATGGCTATCAAGTTGCTTGAGGGTGCTGTCGCGCCAGGCCAAACTCTGCTCGTCGACGCAAATCCCAAATACGACGAAGAAATTGTCAAAAACCCTAGGACGGCGAAGCCGCTGCAAATTTCGGTTGCGTAGGCATTGGACTTGAAAAACGACGAGCTGCATGCAGATCCGAGAAACATTTGCGTGTGGAATGCGAAGCAAGCACGATTTTGGTTCAATGCAACCCATAACAATCCGAGATGCATTTGCGTAGCATGCGAAGCAAGCACGATTTTGGTTCAATGCTACCCATAACAAGCACAGGAAAACTTTCACTAGCACTTCCATCCAATGCATCCAGCGTTCATAGCATGAATTAAATTGAGGAATACCACCTAAGACTGACGCGATTATTAGCAGCTTCCTTCTACGCGGTGTCCTGTGCTTTCCTAATGCGCGTGGTTGCACGTCTTGCACTTCTTGTTCCATATCTGCGTCGTATGAGCTTGAAACATGGGGCAGTTACAGAGTCTGCAAGCTCCCAGAACCGATGAACGGCGCTGCTGCTCCTCCTTGTGATCCTCAATTCCACGCATCGCATTGTCGATGGCCTCGTACAGTGGACGCGCCGCAGCGGGCTGCTCAACATATCCGCTCAGCAACTCGCTAGGCTGTAAGTCACGACCGTAGAACTTGCGGTTCAAGTCCGAGCGTGCGGCCACGATAGCTCCCTGCAGGGAAATACCAGCAAACAGTCCCTTGCTCTGCGAGTAGCTGTAGTTGGCGTTCAGTCCACTGGTGCTGGCTGCCGCTGCTGCTTGAGCTGATCGTCCATACGGACCCACAGTCACATCGAGTCCGGCGCCAAGGTTCACTTGAGGTTTGTGGAACACCTTTACTGCTCCTTCTGATCCGAGGATGATCATCACCTCCACGAGCTCGCCACCAAGTTCAAACCCACCGCTGAGTCCGAAAGTTCCGATAGCCGACGGGGCCGACCACGATCCATCAGGCAGCTTGGCAACAACCAAGCCCGTACCAATTTTACCCGATACCAGGAATCCAGCCTTGAGTACTGTCATAACAGCGAGACCATGGGCCTTCTGCAGAAACGCTACGGGGATCGAACGATCAGCCGACGCACCCCAGTCGTTTCTGAAAAAGTTGCCGATGATATCAGCAGCGTTGCAGCACTCCTTGTTCAGCGAGTTTGTGAACGGGACGTGGAATCGGCCGCGCGCCTCGTGGATATTGTCAGTTTGAGACTGTGCGTACGTAGCCACCAGTTCATCCTGAAGTGGGTGCAGCTGTGGAGCGCACTGGATGCACACCCGCTGCGGGACGGACGGGTCGTAATTCTTGGCACCATCAATCTGTTTTCCCGGAGGCACCAGCAGTCGAACTGGTGAGCACGAGCTGCAAACGAAGAGTCCGCACATCCGACTACAGCAAACAAGCCAGTACTCGTCAAACACCTAAATCTTCCTCAACCTACAGCAAAGAAACTTACCATTGGTGCCTTCTCTTAGTCACATCGAACCGTACGTTGCACACGTCACAATTGGCGTGGTCCGCATAGCGGTTGTTCAGGATCCCCTTACTCTGCGCTCCATTATTGCTCATGGTAGAGTCACTCCGGAACGAATCAGCCGTGCTCGAGTTCCTGCACAAACCTCCGTCAGTCCCTCTCCCGCTTCTCATCCGCCACAAAACGCTCCTCACCTGTTAGCAAAGGCCGACTGTCGCCCTTCACTGCTGCTACTGCTGCCGCTGTTCCCGGATCCAAACGCCGTCCGCTGCTGCGCGTTGTAATCCACCAGCTCCTTCCGGCGGTCGTCATCGGGCACCAATCTGGCCAGCGTCGGGACGAAATTCCTCGTGCCTTCTGCACCTAATTCCGCCACCAGCGAAGCGTAAAAGGACTGCACATCAATCTCTTTCAGTCCGAAGCGTCGGCAGTTCTGCTTGAAATCCTTCACTCCTCGCTCGTTGTTGCCTCCTCTCGAGGCGCGGATGGTGCTCACACACTTCTCGTAGTACTGCTGAGCTTCTACGCCTGTCGCAGCGGGCGGAACGGGGTCGGAAGCCACGGGAATCGCAGTGGGGGGCGTCAAATTCCCGTTATTTCCGCTGTTGAAGCTGTTCCGGAAGGCGCTGGGGACGGATTTCCTTACGTAAGGCTGTGGAGGCGGTGGAGGTGGAGGAGGGACCGCCCCCACGCTCCCCCGAGGCTCGTGCGTGTAGGAATTCCCTCCATACGGAGAGTTCTCACTGCGGAAAGCGGAGGCGACGGCCGTGGCGGCTCCTTGGTACGCAGCGACGGGCACAGCAGGCGCAGCGGAGGAGAAGGAAGAAGAGGAGGCGTCCAGACGTGCGCCACACTCAGAGCAGAACTTGCCGCTCGCGTTCTGGGCGCCGCATTCGGAGCAGAATTTGCCCATTGACACGACCGAGGGATTTTCAAGAGTGACTGACGGGATGGCGTAATCCGACCTTCAAAAGTGAACCTATGGATTAGCATACCCTGTCATATCTGCTGAGCAACTTGTGCTACTTTTGAGCTGTTTGAGGTGTTGTACGGCCTGTTCAACGGCATCAGGATGTTGCGCTTGTCGCAACAGCTTTGGCATTTAAGTTGCGCGGAGGTTGCGCAAAGGGAAGAAGGTGGGTACACTTTTGCGGTGGATTTTCAACCAAAGTCAAACGCAGGTTGGGACATCCTGTTCCAGCGGTACCTAGTGTAATAGTGCATACAACGACAACTGAACAAGTCTAAAGTATTTTTCTTCATATTTCCTCGCGATTTATGTATCCCCCTCGGTCGTTGACTCACAATTTGAGTTGAAAGTTTGGAATAGCGCTTCAACAGAAATGAGCAAGTGCTGGGAGTAGTGTTCGGTAATTTGCTGTTTACAACTTTGACTAGACACTCACTAACTGTTTGTCCCCTGTTTGCTAACTGTAAGTGAGAAAGTTAGTTGTCACCATATAAATTCGTAGACCCCTGCATAAAACCCTTCACTTTTGCCAGTCTAAACAATTTACGCTCTATACGTACTCTTTCTTGGGGTATGGATTCTGGGAACGCCCAATCTCGGCCCTAGTCTACAAAAACTCGTTGATAATGCCGATAGGAAGTTGAGTGCTTGGAAATATTAGCCATTCCTCGTTCGGCGATAACATGTTTGCACATTTTACTAGACACTAATTAACTGTATATTTCGCGTGCAGCTAACTCTACATGTAGTGTATAGTGCGCACACTAGCTGGAAGGCATTTATCATTTGCATTCACCTACAGTATTAACCGCGTTTAGTTATGATACACCAAAAAGGTTCATCGCTAAACGTTTTGATTGGCCTCTGTGCTCACCTGACGTTGTGAACTGTGCTTTCGTTCTCGCTTCCCACTATTTTGTTTTCCCGGCTTCTAGCACCAATGATGAACCCCAAAACAAACTTACACGAGAAATGTGTTGAAAGGGCTGCCGGTCTGACCAGTGGAGTTTCGAGTGAAAGCGAGCGGTGAATTCAACATCGAATTTTGAATCGGCCTTCAAACGATACAGTCTTCTCAAGGCAACAACAGTAGAAAGTCTTTCTTACCAAAGAATCCCCATAATTTGTAAGTACGACATCAGTTTTCCAACCCACTTGTGCAATAGCGACTGCTGCATGCTCACTGGGATCATTTTGATACTTAGGTGCTTTTCCACCTAAACGAAATCGGCGCCTTCCCGTTCACGTACTGGTGGCTCGACAAACCCGCTGGGTCATTTTGGACAGCGCTTGATCGCCGAAGTACTATCGACGATTCAGATCTGATCTTTTTTTCAGCAGATTCATGCTCAAGTTGTCCAATCCAAGTACTTGGTCCACGCGTTCAAGTTCAGGTAACTGAGAGCCTTTACCACTGCAGCATTCAGATTTAACTATCTTCCAGCCTTCCCAACCCCTTGGTCAGTTGCAACATTTTGGTTCCAGGGAACTTCAATCTGCAGTTCTGAATGTTTTAAATTGTTCAGACGAACGTATTTGAGCAAGACAAAAAACTGTCCGAGCATTCGAGTATTGGTCTTCTTGTCCGGGGCTTCAGAAAGTACTTGTAACCAGAAGCAGCATTGACTCCCCCGTCTTCGTTGTCAGCGTCGCTAAGGTAAGTGTCAACCCTTAAAAACAGTTTGGACGCAAGGCGCGCTGAACGTCGAGGATCTTCTCGTCGGCCTCGTCGTTGCCGATGCAGATGAAATTCCTATAGCAATGAAGACAGCAATAATCAGCAGCACAATGTTCTCATAACTGATCTTGGTGGTTATTCTCATTGGGTACTCGGCAAAAAGGGAAGTAAGCTGTATGTTTTCAGGGGTATATTGCTATTGTACCAACGATCCATCTAATACCACGCCCAGTTACGCATCATCATTATGCGTAAATCCGACGTTCACGATGATTGCTGCCAAAAAAAAAAGATATCCATTAACTTGGCAACTGCATGTACTCAGAACTCCAATTCGCTCACACATTTACTATCCCTGTCTGTCACCCCACTGTCGTTGAGCGATCGAACTACTCGTGCGTTTTGCTTAAACTCGATTTGAACCACCAACATATTGTTTTCCTCCTACACGATGGTAGTTTTCACCCCGGGTACAACCCACAGCACCTTGTCCTTAATACTTTCATTCAATTCAGCGCGAACCTCGTCACCCGACTGCGTAAAGTGCTTCCATGACTCAAAGTGGAGCGGCACCATCTTCTCCGCGCCAATGTCCCGAGTCAACCGAGCCCCCTGTTCGGTGTCCATAGTGATCTGGGGCGGACCCGTAGGCAACGGGGCAACAGCTTTGCCCACATTCAGCAGCGCCACAACAATGTGGAACTTCTTGGGCAGTTCACTCGCCAGCTCGGGGAGGTAAATGGTGTCGCCTGATATGTACACGACATTGGGCAGTCCGTCCGCCTCGTTCACTCCGAAAGACGGAGACTCGAGCACGAACCCCGTGCACTCCCCACCAGGCAAATGCTGTGTGGGGGTGCCCGTTATTTTAAATCCTTTGCCATTAAGAGTGAGCGTTGTGGATTGCCACGGAGCGAGGCCACGAACGCCTGGACGTGGTGCAAGATTTTTAGCTCCGTCCAAGGTGGTGATCACGTGGCGACCGTTAAGTAACGTTCTACCAGAAGGGTCCAAGTTGTCGATATGGTCTTCGTGGCTTAGTAGTATGGCATCAATGATGGGCAAATCTTCGAGTCCAAGGGCGGGGTCCTCGGTTTTGGTGAGGTAAAAAGTTTCTTGAAGCACGAAATCTCCGCTTTTGTCGAAAGCAGGATCGATGAGGAAGTTGACGTTGTCAATGGTCAGGATAGCAGTGGCCGTGCAGATGTGAGTGATGCTGACGCTCGACTTGAAGGAAGCGGACGGCATCGTTTGGTGTTGGTTGGAGCTTGTTGGTTGCAAGGCGAATTTCGGAATGGCTCGAAATGTGGAGAGCATCGGGAAGCTAACGTTGATCGAAAACAGTCAGTGACGTCTATTGAAGTGGAGAAGAGTGGCCATTGAAGAGATTAGATCGTCAAAAACTTCATGACCTTCAAGGCTCTAGCAACCAGTTCCATTTTGTATGTACCCATAGGGTCATTGAGGGCTACAGACGTCACGTTTTGATGTATTGAAGTTGGAATTCGGTGGCGTTGAACAGGAGTTCTAGGTCGATTCGATCGAAAGATCAAACCGAACGTGTCTGCTATCATTTTTGCCCTGGCCACTAGCTTAACGATTTCCATTAAGTTTTGTCATACGAACTCACCAAACCAACAGCAAGTTCGCAGGAGCTACCGGTAGTCTTTCAAACGCTTCTTGCTAAAAGAGAGCCCTCATCCGTGTAAATGTCATGAATCAAGTCTGCATTTTGAAAGTCAGGCTTCAAAAATGCTGTCATGTTTCTCCCATTCTCCAGCAGCATTTACAATAACGTTCACTTTCTTACGAACAAATGAAGTAAACAAGGTGTACATGTACACAAAAATAAAAGAACCACAAATACTATCGTGTGCGGATGTCACAGTCCAAGTGTTGAATATATATTCTTCCACTCTTCACGGTAAACGTTGAACAGCATGATGCCCGTTCTGGAATATGTTCAAATGTCATAACGTATTGTGTAGTGATCGATCTCAGAACTTGTGCGTTTTCACAGCTCTGCAAAATGCACTACGAACCGCCAATTTAAACCTTCACAGCAGCTGTTCCCACCTCATCTAATGATCATAAATCCGGAGTTTACAGTACAGTACTACGTTTTGTACTGTACATGTACTAGTATAACAGAGAGATCATTTCCAAAGTGCTTTAAGTGAGTGGTCAGAAACTTGCTTTTCGAGCGTTCGATCACTTTTGTATTAGTTACTTCGCGATTCGCTCTCAGCCCTTCAAGTGAAAAGTGTTTAAAAGTTATGGTCACACGATTTCATTATTACGTTCTGCTGGCTGTCGCTCTCCTGTCGAATACCAATGAAGCGTCAATGACTATGAAGACTTAGTTGACCTCACGCAACACCCAAGCTTTGACTGGCCAACACGCACCCTATCTCCTGCTTTGTCGAGCTTAAGCAACTGGAAGACATCTTTTGGTGTTTTGTCTTGTTCCAACCAACGCTGGGCCTGCTCCGTCTGCAATCGTTTGGCAAACTTCGCAGTACTAGGAACCTGCTTCGCGGCTTCAATCATCTTGGCCAGAGTTACGTCGTCGTAGTGCGTTGTAAGCATCTTGATCAACGTCGTTTGCGATTTTGGGTTTTTCTGGTTGAAAAGTTTCATGTAGTCGATCCAAGAACTAAACTTCGGGCTGGTCAAGAGATCGTCTGATGCCTTGTCGAGTGCGAACAGCTTGAAAACGTCGTCTGCAGAGTCACCTTTCTTGAGAAATGCATTGAGCTGCTCGGTGGAGACCTTCGATTTCAACGAATTGGCCACTGCTTCCACAGCTGAGGTACTGACACCGCGCTCTTCATCTTCGTACGAGTCCTTGTGAAACCTCAAAAGTCTCGTAGGAACTTTTCACGCAGCCGCAATTTCTTACGTGGGCAAAGTACACGGACTATTTCAACAAGGCAACTGGCGAGAAGCTAACTCTGTTTTCGTTGTTAACGCACTACGACGAAGAAACGCTCGTAAATATGCTGATCGCGGCGAAGAAAGTAGCGAGTACGGAGAGAATCGCTGTCCGAGTGCAAGCCGATCTGGCAAACTTTTGGCTAGCGAATGCAAAGGATCCTAATGACATTTTCAGGCTGCTCAAACTGAACAAGGATGGAGATAAACTGTATGACAGCTCATTGTTTAGCAGTTGGCTCAAGTATTTGGACGATTTCAATGTGATGCACCCCAAAGAAGAGCAGACTGCGATGATCACACTGACGGAACATTATTCCAGTTCATCGCTGGTAAATATGATTATCAAGGCGACACAGATCCCAAGCACAGAGAGCATTGCGACCAAATTCCAGACCCAGTTGCTGGACTACTGGCTACAGAGCGGAAAAACACCGGTCTACCTTCAAGTTGTTGAAGCTGAACGAAGCAGGCGATGCGTTGTTCGAGAGTCCAATTTTCAAGATTTGGCTGACATTTGTCACCGATTTCAGAACGGCGAACCCCTCGCAAAAATTGGGTTTGGTTTCCATACTGAGTCGGTATTTTAAAGATGATGCTCTTGCAAAGATGATCATTAAGGCCGAGAAGGTTCCCAGTACGAATGCTCTTGCTTTAGATCTACTGGACCAATTTACCATTCGCTGGATGTACTACAGAAAATACCCGGCGATGGTGTACAAATGGCTTGGTGTACAGGGGGCGGCAAAAGATGATCCTATCAGGAAATTCTACATCGAGTACGCTAGGTTATACAAGATAAGGATGGGAGAGGAGCGTTAAGTCGGAGTTTGAGATGGAGCACCACTGCTGATGCCTGCAAGCTCATTTTCATGTTGAATGCCGCGGACTCGCGCGGTTGAGGTTCAACAACTAATAGCAGTAGTCGAGGTAGCTTTGAACTTTGCGTGAATCATGACTACTTTCACAATAATAAAATCGAGGGAATGTTAGCACTGCAGTGGTTGACCTTTTGCTTTATAGGGCGGAGGATCGGACTTTTGGGTCTTCCTTGGAGTGACACTTTGGTAGAGAGATACTTTCGTTGCATCTCGAAAATGCAATTCAAAGGAGACTGACACAGGGCTTAATTCTGTCGGGGTGACGTAATTTCCTGAAGTGTCCTCGACGCCGAATTTAAAAGTCTGTCATTATCCTGTAACGTTTCCTCGGACGGAAAGTAAACAGCCACAGGTTACGAGCTTGGCTTATACAGACAAGCCTGCCTTAATATGGCAGTTCTCGTTAACTTTTTGCATGCTTGTCTGGACTTCATAAAGCTTCATCCACTTCATTATTCACTCCGAAATTTTCATCATAAAATTCAAACAGCAACTTCTGGAATGGTTCTTGTAGAACGCTGGATGAGGTGAGCCGGGTGTAATTTACAAAAAGAATTGCGGCAGAGAATAATAATTGAAAATCGATAGGTGGTGAGGACAGCAAACCAATATATTTGAATTAGTGTGCAGTAGCACTTTGTCCATTGCAGCACGGACTGATAAATCGTATGGTCTAGCGTTTTCTAACAACAACAGGAACATTTTCAAAAGATCAGGAAACATACAGTACCGCCAGCTCACAACGGGATTAGAAAGGTATTTGAACACTTTTTGGGATCTGTCATTACCATAAAAGATGCCTATCGTAAACTTGATCACCTGAAGTCCAGGCTGGACCACATCGTAATTCGCCCCCTTCCACTCAAGCTGTGACGTTTTAGAAATGCGTCTTGAGTTCGTCATCTTTGTGGTACTTTTCACTCTCCCGGTGTATATCGAGGCTACATCAATTGTGGTGACACCTCAAGTGGTAACCCCAATCGACATTCAAGTTTCAGCCAAGAGGTTTTTGAGACTTCACGAGTCATCATTACAAGATGAAGAAAGAGGAATCAGTGCTGCCGGCGCTGAATCTCTTCTCAAAGCTTTGAAATCGACCGATTCAACCGACCAACTCGTTGCGCTGGCCAAGAAAAGTGGATCTGTAGACGACGTCTTCAAGCTGCTAACGTTTGAAAAGAAAGCCGATGAACTTTTGGGGAGCGCCCAACTTGACGATTGGATTGTGTACATGAATATTTTCAACCGAGAGAACCGCAAGCAGCAGGTCAGTTTGATTTCGACGCTCTTGGCACATTACGAAGACGACGGAGTGGCGAGAATGATTGAGGCAGCGAAAAGGGTGCCAGGTACTGCGTCAATGGCCAAAAACCTCGAAATGGAGCAACAGGCATTGTGGATGGAGGTGTCGAAGACCCCGGACGATATTTTCACGTTGTTGAAACTTGACAAGGCAAAAGACCAACTTTTTGCCATGCCCGAGGTGAACGCCTGGATGGCGTACGTGGACCGATTCAACAAGGCAAACCCCAGGAAGAAGGAGTCCATGTACACGAAATTGTCGGGTATTTACGAAGAAAAGCCTCTGGTGGATATGCTGATAGCTGCGAAGAATGTGCCAAGTACGGAGAAAATTGCCATCCGAGTGCAAGCGGAGCAGACGCAGTTTTGGTTGAAGAATGGTAAATCCCCTGACGACATTTTTACGTTGCTGGAACTTGAAAAAGCAGGAGATTCGCTATTGAAAAACTCGTTGCTTGCTGGGTGGATGAAGTACGTGGACGATTTCAACTTGATGAAGCCCAGGAAAGAAACAAAGATGATCTACACCTTGACGGACCATTATTCGAGTGCATCGCTCATGAAAATGGCTCTCGAGGGGCAGAAATCCACCACTACTGAGAGTATTGCAACCACTTTGAACAAGGAATTGTTCCAGTACTGGAAAGCGAGTGGAAGAACGCCGAGCTACGTCTTCTCACTAATGAAGCTCAGCTCAGAAGGCGATAACCTGTTTGAGAGCCCCATGTTTATCGCGTGGATCCAGTACATTAACGTTTTCAAAGATGCGAAGCCGAGACCCAAGGTCGATGTACTCGCGATTCTGAGAAACAACTTCCACGATGACCAAGTGTCCAGGACACTGATTAAGGGAGCCAAGGTCCCCGTATTGAGGAAGATCGCGTCGGATTTACAAGATGCACTGATTCTCAAATGGCTTAAGACGAAAGCGGACCCAGCAAAGGTGTACAAATGGCTTAGAGTTGAGGAAACAGCGGAAAATGATCCAGCCAGGGCACTTTACAACCAGTATGTCAAGTTCTACGATCAGGTGTACAAGACTGCGAAAGTTGAGAAGATTTTAGTTGTTGAAGGGTGATAAATGAACTTATATTTGGCTATTCGTTGTGTCAACAGTACAGTACAGCGTTGTATACCTACATAGAGCGTTAAAAGCAGCTTGAAATTGCGTTTTTGGTCGCTGCATGCGTACTTACCTTACTAAGCAAAAACTAATACTTCAAGTATTCTCGATACTTTCAACAGCACTTATCAAACCGCTTACCACAAAGTACGTTGTCTAATTAAATTCTATTATGCATCTATAAGTTGTACTTAGTAGAACTTTTGAAACTACCCTTAAGAAATCACCTTCTTGAATTTCTCTCCGCCGAAATATTGAAAAAATACACATCTACAATAACAATTTGGTTGAAGTGAAACAGTGGGTACATTGCCAGCAAACGTAATACAACACGACTTTATAACGACGGGGTAGAGCAGTGCCGTATTGAGGCACTACATGTAGAATCTTTTACTGAAGTACTTCGAAGTAGCATTTTTGACCTCTGTGAAAGAGGCAAGAGTTTTTTAGAAAGTGGCAGAAGAGCAAGCGGTGTGTGCATTCAATAGTTGGCGAGTCGAGATCGAGATTGACACATACCGGTACAGCCAGCCACCTACAAACGGTCCGGCACCTCCAGTTTATACTTCTCCACGTAAGTGCTATACAAGAACTTGCCCTCCAACGAATTTCCCAAAATCTTCGAGGCATCTGCAGGATCCTTCTTGACCAGCACCCACTTGTTCAATAGCGACTGCTGCATGTTCGAGGCAACCTTCTCAGTAGCTGAATCCTTCTTCGCTGCAACAAGCACTTTGGACAGCTTCGACTCCGAAGTTTGCACGGAACGTGTCGATCATCGAGATCTTTTCGTTCTTCGGCAGGTTCACGTTCAAGTCGTCCATGTACTTGACCCAAGCGTTCAAGTTTGGGTTGCTGAGGACGTTGTCCACACCCGAATTCAGTTTCAGCATCTTGAATGCATCGTCAACAGAGAGACCCATACTTTTCCAGCCTTCTAGTTGCTTGACCTGCAACGTCGCTGCAATCTTCTTCGTACTAGGGACCTTCAGTGCTGCCTTGAGCATTTTCGACAGAATTTCGTCGGCATAACGGGTTATCAACGAGGTGACAATCGCCGCTTCTGGCTGTCTCGGGTTAATCAGCCGAAAGTATGCAACCCAGACTTTAAGGTCCGAATTGTCAAACAACTTGGTGCCGGTTTCAGAAAATGAACTCGGGAGATTTCTTCTTGTCGGCGTATTTCAGCAGATTGTCCAGCGAGACTTTCTTGGAGAATACGTTTTTGATCGCTTCCACACTAGGGATGGCGTTAAAGTTGATCCCTCGTTCTTCATCGACCTCGTTTGCCACGGTATCAGTCCTCAGAAACCGTTTTGAAGGCAAAGTGTTTACCATCTTCGAGTTTGCTTCGGCAGTGGCACACACGACGAGGGCAGACACACCACCAGCACGAAATACCGGTACTGAAGTGACTGAAGATATGGAGAACAGTTCGAGCAAATGGGATGAGAGACACGTTGGCCGTGAATTCTGCGGGGAGAGGGCACCAATTCAATGGATGGGGCGGGGAGATGCCATGGACAGACAATTGGCTCTGTTTCTGCCCGAACCAATCTCGGTTTTCATCATCATCTGGAACCGCCGAATATGAAGGTGTGCCCTATGATTGTTCATGTACAGGGGTGCCCCCCGTTTTCGCGGGGGTGGACCTTATCAAGATTGCGAAGACATCAAATATGCAAAGGCACAGCAAACTACTTTTTTGGTTCATTAGAAAGTTCACATCTAGCTTAGTAATGAAGCCTGTGTGGCACCAACAGTTGCGAATGGTTTCTTTTGAGACTTGCGTCCATCCTAGAGCACACCACACCATCGCTGTGTACAAGTCAACACGCTGGTACGTCTTGCCGCTCAAAAACATGCCCATGTCGGCAGCGTTTTTTTTTGTCTCTATTCTGGTCCTTCCAGCACTTGTCGATCAAGATGCCACAAACTGTAGATTCTCCGACAGTAGTAATAGTCTTGAATTCAGTTGTTGCCCACCGAGCTAGAGCTGGAGCAGTCCAGGTCGGTTCGAGGCTTGCTTTAGCACACAACTCTCCTTTTTGGCGTTAGCGTAGAGTATGAGGGTGGGCGACGTGACATTGCGGTACTTGGCGAAAGAAAGAATGGTAGACTTTGTAGTAGCCTCGGCATCTAAAGAAGATTGGCGAACATCCGCCGGACGTGTCATCCCTCCCCGAGGCGGTTGAAGCTGGGCTTTGAGCCCCATTGCGCATACTGGAAAGGCACCTGCGATCTGTGGATACAACATCTTCAGATTTGCTTCGAATAAGTTTTCACGGTTTAATAGAGGACCACAGGCGCGAAAACGGGGGGCACCACTGTACCTACCGGTAAGGTGATGGCAGAGTACAGTGCATGTACTGGGCCAGTAGTTAGAAAATGCCTTTGTCTTGCTGCCGAGCATCTTGAACCTTGAATCTACACGTAGTAAACTATCATATTAACGTTCTTTCAAAAGGCACA
The DNA here is from genome assembly GCA_000468175.2 of Phytophthora cryptogea. Classification (NCBI taxonomy): domain Eukaryota; phylum Oomycota; class Peronosporomycetes; order Peronosporales; family Peronosporaceae; genus Phytophthora; species Phytophthora cryptogea. Next base: position 16,789 of record AUWJ02013561.1, read on the forward strand.
ACCCGCATAACTCATCGGAGCTAGAGTTACACTGCGATCAATCACTCATGTCGTTGTTGCAACGTCATAACAGCTTGTGATTGAAGTTTCCTCAAATGACGCATTTGAACATGCGGAGACTTCCAAAGTTCTAAATACTTGCATCAAAATGCGTGTACTTGTCCGTTTTTTTGAATGGAGAATGACTGAGAACTCGACGCTGCAAAACAATAATGATAAGTACACAAGAAACAACATTTGAGGGCGAGCGGCTTGAGTTCCTGAGTTGACGTTGAATTTCTGTCCAAACCCAGTCAAAAGATTTGGAAAAACGATCATGGTCGTCATGTGCAAGAAGCAACGAACGAAGCCCGACGTAGGCATCCGAGCTAATAAGACCACTCCGTCAAAATCTGGACGGCCCCGAGCCAAGATGATCACGTTGGGTAACTTAGGGGTACAGTTGATTCGACCCGATCACAAAGTTTATCTCAAACATCCGGCTTTCGGGACAAGAGGAAACAAGTTCAGATCAACTTTGAGTAGAAAAAGGAGGCGGGCTGCTTGTTCAGTACCCACGTTATGCACGTTTACGTTTGTTCGCTGTACATACAGTGCAGGAAGAGTTATCCTGGATCGGTGTCCGGATGTTCATTTCATCCAAGGCAGCCATTTATTCTCTCACTTGGCAATCCACTCTCCACTGCTCAATCAATTCTAATGCGAGTCCAACTTGTGGTGCTTGTAGCTGCTGTCGCAGTTATCGGTACTTACGACGGGGTCTCGGCGACAACGAACTCGAAGCTAACAACATCCAGATTCGGTGTAGCTGAAAACACGAAGCGATTTTTACGAGCT
>AUWJ02013566.1:0-13423 GCA_000468175.2 Phytophthora cryptogea
TATTGGTTGGCTTTGAGGGCATGTAGCCATCCGTGGCTGTGGTGTGGCTGTGGTGTGTCCACACCACGGGGCCTCCACTTAGTGACAGGGCACTCTTGTGGGACCCCGTTAGAGGTTCCAGTTTGTATCGGAGATTGCGCTTTATTCTCTTTGATCTCTGTTTCCCCACTACTCGTCTCAAGTGGAAAGGTTTTGTGAGTGCTGGAGCTGTCCATGGATATAGCGCGGTTTGAGGGTTGGCTTCAAAGACGAGTCCTTCTCTCGCCTCCCACGCTTCCACAGTGTGCAGTCTTCAGTTTTTGCATATTCTGTCGCTACGAATTAAATTCTCCATGTCCATCCGCCCACTTGCGTGACCTTCAGGAGTGGAGTCTGATCATCACTATGTTTTTTTGTCGCTACTATACTACTTGTTGTTTCTTTTTTCCATTGGACCGCTTCCTGCAATTGCGGAGCCAGAAATGGTCGCAACTTCGTCGTCAACTAGTGAATTCCGAACTGACTGGCGCTACTTCTAGCCTAAAGATCTTCGATACTGCGAGTCCATGGTAACTAAGGATGATACCGGTATGCAACCGGCCTCAGGGGCGTCGCCCAGATTGTGTTCTACATGATATACCGACCACAGGAGACGAGAAAGTTGTGATTGATCTAGAGACGGTGGAAGTGTCGGTTGTGGTCGCTACCTCTGGTGTGAAGGCAGGAACCGAGGCCATGGTCAGCCCAAGTTCTGTATACAACAGCCTGCCGTCGCCCACGGTCTACAGAGCGGGCTGGCAAGTCAAGACCACAAACTCAAACACTGTACAAGGCACTATCGCCTGTTCAATCCCAATCCGCAAAGAAAAGACGCGTCCGCAGTTCATCCTATCCTGCATGTTTGGGTTTCGTCACGTGTATGCTTCGAGTATGGTGCAGGTAAAAGTGTACTGGCAGGCAGCGAGTCCTCCAAACGGAGCTCTCTCATTCTCCATTTCTCCCTGCTCCACCTCTTTCATCAAGCCCACACTTCACCTCTCTTTCAACTCGACCATGAGCGGCTGGATGACTGTGCTGCACGTGGTTACCACCGTCGGACAGGTCATGCTCAGCCTGAGCCTCGCGCCGGATATGTACAACATCCATCGACGGAAGAGTATCGGAGAAATGCCGACACTTCCTCTCGTTTGTATGCTCCCCAACACGCACTTATGGTACGAGTTGCTATCTAAACAACGCTGAGGTGATCGGTTGTTCACGAGCCTACGCTTTGATAAACAGGATGCTCTACGGCTATGTAGAGGGGAGTGTCTTCCCAGTCGGAGTCACGCAAGGCTTTGGTCAACTCGCTGCGATTGCTTTCAACATCGTCTACTTTCGTTGGAGTCCAAAGGACAAGCGCAGAGAACTACGCAAGGCCTACGCGTGGGCGATTGCTCTGCACTGTGCAGTCACGCTCTACTTCGTGCTCGTCGTGACGGGAGTCGCTGGCCAAACATTCGATGAAGCAAGCACTTCGCTAGGGTACTTCGGTCTTGTCTTCAGCATCGGTGTGTTCGCGTCACCGCTGGGGACTTTGAAGCGCGTCGTAGAGACCAAGTCAGCCATCTCCATTCCGATCAACTTAAGTCTGATGATCTTCGTGTCGTCCATGCTGTGGGTGGCAACGGGCTTACTCGACAGGGACTACTTTATCGCGGGACTGAATGCCGCTGGCGTCTTGTTGGGCGCCGTTCAGATGGTGTTGTATCGCATCTACCACCCAGGCCGCGGCGAGGACCCAATTCTAGACCAGGGGTATGGCTCAAGGGGAGAATTGCCCGTCACCTTGTCACTGTCAGCCAAGAGCGCTGGCATAACCGTATCCATCGAGAGCCCGGCTTACAAGCCACTGCCTTCGCCGATCGTAGTCGCCACTGCGTGATACCCTCTCGAGACTTAACAGCATACCCCAATACAATCGCCATCAATTTTACTACACGAAGCAGCACTTTATTCATGAAAGACGGACCCACCTCGCTGTCTGAGCCCTCAAGCTCGCGTCTTATCTACTAGTGACTCTATACACTGAGCTCTTAGTAGCTTCATCGCCATCCTTCGGCGACACAACTATCGAAATCTGCTTGTCTGCGAGCTCAAAAGCTTCCTCTTGAGCGATGAGTCATCCGCTTCGGTCGGAACCCCATGTGCACGCCAATCTGGGTGAGGCTGAGCACGATGCCCGTGATATTGATGGACAGGATGATCTTATCGTTGTCAACGACCGAAATCGCTACCCAGAACACCGTGTTGAAGACCATCATGACGCTGATGTTAATCGGTAACGAAGCCGCGGACTTGGTCTTGATGACGTGTTGAATGGTGCCCAGGGGAGAAGCGTACATCCAGAGGTTGATCACCAAACCGACATACCCCAGCGTCGTCCCCACTTGATCATTGCTCTGGTGTGTGACACCTGTGGCACCCAATGCCGTGTACACGGTGAAGGCAACGCAAAGGCCCAGTCCACCGGCTAGAAGTCGGTGCAGACCTCGACGGTCGGAGCACGTAAATTGCCGTGAACACGATGGAGGCAATCTCTCCGAATAGTTGAATTACCATGAGTGGGAAGATGCTGTCTGTCAAGTAGCCGTACACCGTCCTGGGGGACGTGTGAAAGTCAGCATCAAGGAGTATCTACGACGAAATCCACGTACCAGAGGTAGTTATTGACGACCATAGCCACCAAAGGGAGCGCTGCCATTTCACCGGTGCTTTTGGTCTTGTGAACGTTGTAGATGTCCGGTCCGGGGCTCAGAATCATGCCGCACTGGGCAATGGAAGTCGCTACGCGAAGAATTGTCACCCATACTCCCATGATCAGCACCTCAATGGAAGCAAATTCAAAAGTGAACTCGGCCTTCGAGCAGTGACTGTCAGGTAAATTACCGTTGGCATTGACACCGACTCGGTACTTGTACATCGTTGTTGCTGTCTAAAATCGTGATAGGAAGGACCCATCTTCCGTCTGGGCGCTCGACTGCCACTCGCGCTCCCCGCTGGTCGTAATGCTACACATCAAGGATCGCAAACTGCCCGAGGACCCCAGCAAGCAGAAATGAACTCGTCGAGCACATATTAAGTTGTAGGTAGCGATCCTCGATATCTTACGCTTAAGGAAAGTGTATCCACGCGCCATTTACGCTTTCACGACCGCGTTGTTTCTACTGGTGACGCTAGCGACTGGTACATGGGGCTCTTGCTGGGTTATAACCCTCCGTTCTTGGGCGAGATAACGATAGCAATCTGCTTGTCAGCGAACTCGAACGCCTCTTCCTGAGCAATGGCAGGCTCCTGTGGCCGGAAACGGATGCACAGTGTGATCTGGATGATGCTCAGCAGGAAGCCCGCGACGTTGAGCGACATGATGAGCACGTCGTCGTCGACAATGGAGATGGCGACCCACAACGCCGTTGTGAAGAACATGGCGACGCTCAAGTTGATCGGCATCGACGCCGCTGACTGAGTCTTCAACACGTGCCGCACCGCGCCCAGCGGAGACGCGTACATCCAAATGTTGATGATCACACCGGCGTAGCCCAAGGTTTTGCCTACTTGATCGTCATTTTGGTCGGTGACTCGAGCGATCCCGATCACCACGTAGAGTGTGATGGCGGCGTATGCTAGCAGACCCACGCAAGAAGTCTATTGAGAGCGGGACGATCAGTCGTCCAACGATAGTACACGGCTGTGAATACAATGGCGGCGAGCTCTCCGAAGAGCTGGGACACCATGAGCGGGAAAATGCTGTTGGTCAGGTGGTACCCGTACAAAGTCCTACAAATACCAAACGCAGCACATTAATGACTCGAACATTCGATCATTGAGTGGGATTTCTAGCGGCATACCAGAGGTGGTTGTTGCCGAACATTACAACTAACGGCAGCGCCGCCATCTCGCCCGTCGTCTTGTGCTTGTGAACGTTGATGATGTCCGGCCCAGGGCTCAGGATCATGCCGATTTGGGCAATGGAAGTGACCACGCAGAGAATTGTGACCCAGACCGCCATAACCACTCGAAGCGCATTGTGAAGCTCGAAGCGAATTGAAAACTGAGCTTCACCTCAGCCCGGGACCCAGCGAGACCGTTTCACTGACTGACGTACGGCGCCGACTCGCATCGATTTGCACGTTTGCATTCCTTGTCATTGGCGAAAAAAGGTGAAGGTCTCCGGTCTAGTCAAGGCCGATAGGAAGAGCACATCCTCAAGTCACGGGCGTGTGTTACGCCCGCGGTCCCAGTCGCCTCTCACCAGTGCTTCTGACTGGATTCGCGAGCGGTTGCAGTTCAAGCCTCGCTGCATCGCCGTAGGAGGAGGACTTCCCGCTGAAGGACAATGAAATTGTCGTCGCTGGTCTCTGAACAGTGACGTGACAGCTGGCGAGAGTCCACATGCAAATCGCAGCTCGCTATGCTGGACACGGTGTCCTTGGAGTGTAGGCATGGCGTGATTGTCCAGACAGAAATATTGCCATGACCAGCGAGGATGGACGGAGGGATAACCGGCTCCTGTGTGTTGGTAGCCAACGGCCAAGAGACCAACACCGCTACTGGCAGCACACGCGTCAAGATTGGAAGACATTGAGGACAGACTCAAACTGCTCAAGCTGTGAGTGCGAAGTCTCCGCGGGTTAAGCTTACCCTTGTTATACAACAAATCCCCTGCGTACTATCTGGATCTGTACAGTCTTGGTAAGCTACGGACGTCAACGTTATTTTCAAGAAGGGAAAAGAATTCTGGCCGCTCTTAAAAGTGTTTGGAAAGGAGGGTCGTAGAAGGAAATAGCGACAATGAGTTACCAAAACTCAATGTAAGTTCGTACAAGGCAAGCTGCCACGCAGTACTACACTGAGTATGCCATACTTCCATTCTGATGCCGTAGTGTACAATACACAACACAGGTGGTGCACACCACACAGAACCAAAATTTTAGTGCATGCTCAAAACCAACGGTACAGTGTACCAAGCAGCTTTACCACTTGCACGAACTGCACCGAGGCAGAGATCCCCGCCAGCCCTTCGTCGTCTGCAACCTCCACCCACCAACTGGCTCAAAACATACGCGAGCTAGTTCGGTCCAGCAGCGGGGGAAAAGCGCGCTTATCTGAAACAAAATTGGGCTGCATTGGTTATATTTGCGACCCTATACTATTTTCGGTTCAGCGTCGTAAGGCTTTTCGACGCTCGGAGCGCTTCACACAGTCACCAAACCGAGTGGGACGCTGGTAGTTTTTTTCTCCCACGTTGCGTCTCCGAGTCCCGGTCATTCTCACGCGGTCCGACGCCAGTTTCCAGTTCATTTTGAGATCCCAATCCATTGACCCACCGATCGACCGACGCCTATGGTGCGCGTCGTCTCCTGCCGCTTCCTGCGTCTGAGCTGCCGCGAAGACGACCATCCACTCTTCCGACGCTACTACGCTAGGTACGACACCACAAGTCTCAAATAAGATTCCGAGTACTATTATATAGCTACTAATTGAGTCATTTGTTGCTATTATTAGGAGCAATCGAGAGCGAGGTGTCAAGGTACGACTTCCGTCCTGCATGAAAAGTATCTTTTAAGTACTAACAGTGACTTGTTTTCAGCTTCTGAGGTGCTTCCCACATTGCTGTCCTGAGCACGTGCAACGCTGTTACTGTGGCACTTCCATCCACGTGCAAGTGACTTTTGCGGCAGAGTTATCGTCTGCTAATCAGGAGAACTTAGTGGTCTGCGCACGCTTCGAGCCGTCCAGAGTCGTGCCCTTGTGGCCCTCGCACATTGCGGGCACTCCCGGATTTGGGGGCGAGGACGACCCGAGTCAGGAGAACGAGCGCAAATTGCAGCCTGGAGAGGTCGTGGCATTGCCAGCAAGTGTCTTGGCGGTAGGCAAGCGGCAGGCAAAGCCATCGGTCTGGATCCGAGCGTCTAGAGAAGGTGAAGTGAAGCAGAAATCGCTCCCAAAGGTTCGACGCTTTTTTTCCTCTTTAGCAGGGACGGGAGCTCATTGTTTTGCTGTGCTTGACGCTGTTAAATTGGCGGTAGAATGAAGTACTGTACGTGCTCAACAACCACCGGTTCCCCAAGTGGCTCTACAGCTACGACAGCAGCGTCACCAGGACACAACGGGAGATGACGCACCACTTGGTGGTCTACGTTTTCCAGCCCACAGGCGGCGGATCGCAGCCAGGAGAGATCAACGCCACTGTGCTGGCGAGGCATGAGTCACCAGGGTTTTCTTTAATTTCCTACCGACGGTCAGGAAACAACTCTCGCGATGCAGGATGCGACCTGCCAGCGCTGGATGCAGCCTCGGACAGCACGTTTGCAGCCGTTGACGTTGATTCCCCTGATGTTGTCGCCTCGACGCCCGTTGATATGGAGATTGACTCGGTTGATCTACAAAATATTGACCCTATGCCTGGTATGAGTTACGAAAGCAAGTTTGAGGGCGAAGCGGAGTATCAGCAAGCGTATATTCGCACTCAGACTGGCACTTCAGTCCATAGCCGCACCAATACCGACACGTGCTTTTGGCTGTACGACGCTCAAGCCCGCCAATCTGGTCTGGTCGAGAAAACAAAGCACCTGGTCATCTTGTGGCGTTTCCTCAGCTGTATCTCTCTGTCCGACGTGGGGGTCACTCATCACGTACTGGACGAGCAGATCCGATCTCATTGGCGTCGTGCAGCTGGTGCGCTTCGTGCTTCGCCTAGTAGCCGTACTATGCAACTGGAAGGAGTCATGAACGCCTTCTTACTCAGTCTCGGCAGAAGCACAGCGCCATTTCCTCACGATCATTTGTCTCCACGAGAGCAGGCAGTGATGCAATCGGCTACTCAGCTTCTACTCCGTGCGTTGTCCTCACGCGCCATCCAGTATGCTCTTCAATCAGTATTTACTGTGAATTCAGGGCGTATCGACAAGCATGAGCTCCGCGAGCGGTTTATTACGCTGGTACTAGATGTCTACGACATACTGGGGGATCTTCTTCAATTGGGATCAAATGTGGCGGAACGCATCACACTCCCAGCGCTAGTGGACGAAGTACTCTCCGTAATTTACAGCCAGCGGCGGTTCACTGCACTTCGGGTCGAGGTCTCGAGTTTACTAATGGCCTCAAACTTGCAGGTGGAAACAGTAGAGGACCTCTACCGTACATTTGCGGCCCAGATCCAGGAGATCCTGTTTGCAACAAGTGCAAGTCAAAGTGTAAGGCAGAGCGACTGGGCGAGCGGGGCTGCTACGTCATGGAGCCTGTGGAGTCGCCAGTGGTTACTAGAGCCAGGCTCTATTCATGTAGCTAGCATTCCGCAGGAGCAAAGCTTTCCGATTGAGATTTCGCTTGTTGAGTTGTCGCGGTGGATACACGAGTTCGCATGCATTGAGATGGAGGTGCAGGACAACGGCTCGCGATTATCTGTTCGGTCAGCGTTACCGATGGTAAAAGGGATGGCACCCACAGATTTGATGTTGGATGGACACTTGCGAGGCTTTCGCGTGACTCCGAGTGGCATCTCATCGATGTTGCCGACTTCGGGAGGCTGGTCTATCGGAGACTACGCTGGGGGCTTCTCCCAAAGAACCAACACGCTTGAAATCGACTTCTACGCGTATAGAGGCAAAAACTTGGACGAATCCTACGGAGACCGAGCTCGTAGGAGTTACGACAGAAGCAAACCCAGTCATGACAATGTCGTTCAACGTGTCAGCATGACGTTCGCATTGGAAGAACACCTAAATGAGGGAGGCTTGCCGAGTGGTGTCGACCCTCGAGACAGCTTTATCTTCTTCCGTGGTGTCGTTGCCCACGCAGTGTACGTGAACCCTCTTCCACAACTTAACCAGCAGCCCAAGCTTGCAGATATGTCCACTTCGGATCGATCCGATGTTTTTAGAGAGCTCCAGTGGGCACCGCAATTTGATGTTCAAGGCGGCTACGTCGCTGTTCCACCGTAAACAGGAAAACCGAACAAGTAGCGAGAACGCCATGGAATTCCAGCTCTGCGTCCGACCTCCATGCGATTTTACCGGTAAGTGGTGATCGGAACTGAGAAAGAGAGAAATATAGTTAAGTGCTGATCAACTCTTCGACGGGTCCCCATGAGTCAAAAAGGGTCCATTGATACCGCCTGTCCAGGCGTCCTGTGGACAAGCTCATCGGCGGAGATTTGTGAAGGTTTACACATTAATTTCATTTTACATGTAATACACCGCCCTTGGCCACTTGACTGTTTCCCGACAGCTCAGAACCAACAAAAGAAATGCAATACACGACTAACCCTCTGGCATGCCTGACACCAGCGCCTGACATTTCTGCAGCTTGTCCACCGGCTGCTCCAGAATGTTAGCACGGCTTACGAGTCGAGGAGCCCATTGTTTAATTTCACTGCCCGAGACACTTGACACCACCAAACATCCCGAATTTACGGCGCTGCATCCAGACTCCAAACATCGACCCCCAGTTAATGCGAACAGATCCCATAACATCAGAACCCATTATCAACCACCGCAACAACCCGGGTCGTCGACTCTGTCTAGCAGATACATTATCCAGACATCCTTGATCAATCGTCAGTAACTACTACGTAGTACTTCGAAGTACATAGCTTCTCGTTTTGGCAGGTACTTACTTGAACTTCGGCCGTTTGGGACACAATCCCCATCGGAGGTGCAGCTAGCAGTAAAAAAGCAGCACTTACTGACAATGAAACTTTCCCTTTCGGAGCTGAAAAAAAACAAAAGCTCAACCCGCGTCATTAGTCTTGCGTCACGTTGAGTCAGACTAGGCACACCTACGCGACTTGCGATAATACATGTACATTCTGCTAAAAGAAAGCGAAGTTGAAGACATCAGCTCGACATTCCTGCATGCGAAACACCGACAATGAGCGTAAGAAGAGATTCACGAGTTAATGCTGAGAACCGACCAAACAGCAACATACCTTCCTGTCTTCGTACTGCAAAACGTGAATCAAACACCCAGCATGACCCCTCTCATCAAAGAACCCCTCATCTCTTCGGACGAGGGCCAACGCTGACCATCACACGTTGCCCAACGTTCTCGTACAACTCTCCCTTCTTGTTGTCCGCAACAGAAATATCGATGCCAGGCGAGACTCGCACAACTCGATATTCTTCAAACACGATGAAGGGGCTGGTCGATGTCGATCCCACCCACACCAGTCGATTTAATGGGAAGAGCAAATGCGAACCAACCGCCAGCAACACGAGGCTTGACTTGAAGCATAGTCAGCGACGAGGACTCCGCTTTAATCTGCTTCAAGGCTTGTAACCCGAACCAATATATTAACACCGAGCGTCTCGTCCCAGTGTATCGAGTCTGCCGTCGTGCCGTCTCGATATCTTTTATATCTGTTGAAGTCTTGCGCACGCAGCTCTCGTAGCCTTGACCCCGCTCCTCTCAGAACCCGTGGCAGACGATCAGCAACGGCGGCACAAACTGCGAGGCTGGAAGCACTGGAGACCGCGATCCGTCCTGGACCCAAAGAAGCGGCCTTGCTCGCTTTCCCGTCTCTGGATCAAGAACTCTCGTGCGACTTGGTCACCACTCTCTTTTAAATTTAAAAACACAACACAACCATCGAGTCAAACGAGATGCCTCCGTGTTGCTAATCCTAGACGATTGGCGCCCTCTGCTGTGCTCCAGGCAATTGTTTATTAAGCAGTGACTCCATCCAGCAAAAGCTAGACAAACACCTGCCAACTACATCTGAATACGGTATTCCTACTGTTTTAGAGACTAAAATGTAGCTGAACGATTGCGACTCCGCTCGTGTATTGGGTAGAGCCATCAGACAGGCGGTCCGTATACAGAGGGCGTGCTGAAAGAGAATTCGCACGCGTTTGCGCCTCCCTCTCTACAAGGGACTTTCGGTTGTGGCAAAGTCTGGTAGATTTCAGTTGTGGGGACGGTAGTTTTTAGTGCCAGTTGCTATCTTCCCTCGACCACTCTGCTATCCGACCAAGAAAACTCTCGCTTGACAGCTTTCAATACATGGTGCGCGTCGTGTCCTGCCGCTACATGCGCATCAGCTGCAGCGAGGACGACCACCCGCTCTTTCGACGATACTATGCGAGGTAGGACACGCTGGTTTCTATCAAGAGATCAATGCTTGTCTAACGTTTCGTTTTGCTTTCCTCTCCAGGAGTAATCGCGTACGTGGCGTCAAGGTCCGATGCAATTTATTTCGATCGTCTCAATACATGTCCAACTCGTTATGCTTACCGACTAATTTGGGTGACGTTAGCTGCTGCGATGCTTCCCGCACTGTTGTCCGGAGCACATTCAGAGGTGCTACTGCGGCTGCTCTATCCACGTCTTGGTGACGTTCGCAGCGGAGTTGTCGGCTGTGAGTCAGGGGAATCTCGTCGTCTGCGCTCGCTTCGAGCCTTCCAGAAAAGTACCTCTCTGGCCGGCCAATCTGGTCAAAACCCCGGGCTTGGAGAACGGAGAGGACGACGAGAGCCAACGCAAACTGCAGCCTGGAGAGGCTGTTTCGTTGCCCACGAGTTTGTTGTCGAAGGACAAGTGCCAGACACGCCAAACAGTCTGGATTCGAGCGGACCGAGAAGCCGACGTGAAGCAGAAGTACCAGGTTGGTGTTATGTAAACTGCTTTACAGATTGCATCGTTGTGTTGACGTCCATGTTCTGTGATGTTAACGTCCATGTCCGAAGAGCGGTGTCCTGTTTGTGCTCAACAACCATCGCTTCCCCAAGTGGCTTTACAGTTATGACAGCAGCGTCACGCGTACACAGCGAGAGATGACACATCATTTGGTTGTCTACGTCTGCCAACTCACTAGGACCAGCTCACAGCCCAGCGAGATCGATGCGATTGTATTAGCGAGGCACGAGTCGCCTGGGTTTTCATTGATTTCGTATCGACGCTCTGGAAACAGCGGCAGCGACGCGGGATGCGATCTCCCTGCTATCGACGTGTCCTCCAGCTCAGCATTTGCAGCACTTGAGGTTGATTTGCCTGATACTGTCGCGCCAACGTCAGATGACATCGAAATGGATGCAGTTGGCCAGTCGAGACTATCAAACCAGAGTTTTCAAGAGCTAGAAACGAAGCGATCGTATGTAATCGAGCCACAACAATGTTCAGTTCCTCCCCGCAAGCAACATCAAGAACATTTACAGGAGGAGATGGAGTGCCACGTGGAGACTCGACGACCGGAAGCTCCAGTGAGTTGCTCCGGTTTCCCACAAGATAAGTCGTTGTGGCAGCAAGGGCCAGTTGCGCGTGGCTGTGACTTCCGAGAAAAGGTCAAGCACCTGTTGATTTTGTGGCGCGTTTTTCGGAGCGTACTGGTCTCTGATCTCGGGCTTTGGCCCGATGTGGTCGACTCACATGTTCGCTCACATTGGTTACGCACTGCCTCTTGCCTACGAGTACCGACACCCCACCCAAGAAGGCAACTTATACGTGTCGTGGAGTCTTTCTTGACTCAACTGTTTACAACACCATCCATACCACCAGAAAGTACCAGTACAAGGTCATCGACGGCACGAAATAGCACTATCATCCGTGTTACTGTGCATTTATTTCTACGAGCACTGTTATCTGATGCCGTCCAGAGCCGCATTGTCTCGGCAAGCTCGATACAGAACGGTGCGAGTGGTAAATCACATCTCCAAGAACAGTTTGTGCTGCTCGTTCCGGATTTATACGACACCTTTGGCGACGTGCTGCGTCGGGTGTCCGCACAAATGCACTACACGCCGGTCGAGAACCAAGTTGCGTCGCTGCCTGCACTGGTTGACGACGTGGTATCGCTTGTATGCAGTTACGAGCGTTTTCACGAACTTCGAGCCGGCGTATTGATTCTCCTCGTGGGCGAAAGACCAGTGGGTTCGTTGTCCGACGCAGTGAATGATGTCTTTCAGACGTTTACAGCTCTGGCGCGAGAAACTATGATCGCAACTGCGAGTCAACACACAGACGCACCGCGGCAACAATTTTGTGCGGCAAGTCCTCAAGGCGAAGATTTCGTATGGAACCAGCGGTGGCTCCTGGAACCTGGGTCTGTTCAAATTGTGGACGTCACATCGAGCAGCCCCCGCAATTGTCTTCCTGAAATGGCCTTGGTCGATGTGGCCCAACTTGTGCACGAGCTCGGATCTGTTGATATTACCGTTGAAGACAACGGGTCCTCGTTGTCGGTGCGGTCGTCACTTTCACTGACAAATACGGCTCCAATGATATTTGTGCTGGACGGGAGACTTCGTGTGTTCCGTGTGATGCCCGCCGGCATGTCTTCCATGGTCCAAACAGCAGGAGGTTGGTCCGTTGGTGACTACAAAGCTAAATTGTCGGAAGACCGACGAGTACTTACTGTGAACCTCTTCAGTTTCGCTGAAGATGCCGACAGCAGTACAGTACGGTTGCGCTGGACAAATTTGTTGATTCGACTCGAGGAGGAGCTCGCTGCTGGTGATGCGATGGAGTTAGTGGATCAAAAGGACCTCTTTGCGTTTGTGCATGGGACCATGTTCGGGTCAACGTACTCGCCATCACCCAGCGAGATAGCAACGGGATTTAAACTTTCGGCCAGTAAAACGTCGGATCGAGCTGCAAAATGGAGTGGTGTCGAGTGGACACCATTGTGCGAGGTGCGAGCAGGCTACATCGCATTGCCAAGGGTGGGGTTCGTCTGATCTGAACAAGGGAGGTTTCGCTGTGTACGTGTGCCTGCGAGGTATAATGAATAACTGTAAATGAAATATTTGCAATAGTGAGCTTCCACGGCGCTTGTCGAAGAACCGTACGCTCATGATAAGACAACGCTTACTAAGTGTGGGTGAGTGTCATTGCTGGACTTGCTTGCCTTCTCGTTTCAACCTTTAACGACGCAAAAAATCATGCAGTTTGCTAAGTCTGTCCATATTCTTGACCTCACAGCTGGGCTGGGATAGGAAATACAAAGTCAAGGTGGGACTGAAAATTGGCGAAGTCCCAGTTGCACCTGACAGGTACTCCCATTATACCGAGACGAACGCATCTCCTGCACCGGGATCTTAAATTATACGACCTTGTATTGGGAGCACTGCGATCTTTCGAAGAGCTAACCAAATGGAAGGCCCAGGAGATCCGCCATACAAATGTAGGTCTAGAGAGGAGAGAGGTGAGGAGACCACAACATCCATGGACGGGAAAGTGGTATCCAGTAGTGCTACAGACGGAGGAAGTGTGAGCACCACCACTGAAGCGGTTGACCGGAGTGGAGACGCTGGAGAAAAGTCGACAAAACAATCACCAGTAGATGAGAATCACACAGGGCGTGCAGGGGCAGATTCTGGTACTCTGGAGAACAACTGTGAGGGTACACTATATCACCTTAACGGAGCATTTGCACCCTAATCACTTTCTCTCTATAAAAGAACAACGAATA
>AUWJ02013690.1:0-12549 GCA_000468175.2 Phytophthora cryptogea
ACTACTATGCAGTGCACCGACACCGGAAGCTGCTTCAATCAAGAACTTCACTCGTGCGGATTGGAAGTCTGCCTCGTTTGGATGAATGCTCGACGTGTCCGACTCAGTGAGTCCGTCGCTAACCAAAGGATGCACTCGCCGAGACGAGCTCCGTATCGCTTCGGTTGGATGCTGTAGATCGTCTCCGATATATAGCAGACCCCCTGACACCCCGCGCGCTGTCAAACGTTCGTGCAGCTCATTCTCGCTTTTGCCTCGTGGTGCGCACAACGCCCCTCCTCCTCCTCTGAGACTCTACCCAGTCTCGCACGCGCCGCTACAACCATGGGCTACAGTAACAAGTTCCTCACGATGGAGGACCTCAAGATGGCGCTCAACATCTTCTGCTGCGTCTACGGCATCGGCACCCTCGGTATGCCTGGCAACTTCTCACGCGCAGGCCCCGTGCTGGCCGTCGTGGGCATGGCCTTCATGGCCTTCGCAAACGTCTACGCGTCCGTGGCCATCTGCCGCGTCATGCTGCTGGCGCCCAAAAGCGTCATGACCTACAGCGACCTGGGCGAGTGGAGCATGGGCAAGTGGGGCCGCTAGCTCGCCGTCATCTTGCAGATGGCCTCGTGTCTGCTCGTGCCGTGCGTGTTCCTCGTGCTGGGCGGCACGCTGCTCGACGGCCTCTTCCCGGGCGCCTTCAGCATTTCGTACTGGATCTGCTTCATGGCGCTCATGTGCCTGCCCGTGTGCCTCATCCCGACGCTCAAGGAGGGCGCCGGAGCCGCCTTTGCTGGCTGTGTTGGAACGCTCATCGCAGACATCATCGGCGTGGCCGTCGTCATGTACGGCATGCGCGGCCACCCGTCCGTGCCGGGGCCCGAGCTCAAGTTCTCGCAGGCTGTCGCTCGAGTACAACGCCGGCATCGTCATCCCGGCCCTGCAGCGCCAGCACAGCGAGCCGGAACGGATGCCCCGTGTCGTGTTCGTCACCATGGCCTTCATCTCGTGTCTGTTCCTCATCCTGGCCAGCACCGCGTACTCGGCCGTGGGCTGCCAGATCACGGGCAACCTGCGTCATTGTGTGCGGATTCCTGGGCTGCTATGTGACGTACACGTCGGGCAAGACGCTGTTCGCGCCGACGGACTCGGACACGGAATTTCCGTACTGCGACAGCGAGTACGAGAACGAGGTGTACTACAACTACACCGCAGTCCATGGCGCGTAAATGTGATTGTAGCGTTGTAGTAGCAACCAGATTGTAATTTTGCTTGGATAATGAGGAATGCCCTCGAAATGATATTTAGTTCGTGTGTCAACAACTTTTGTCTTCTTCAGTAGTGGGAAGTGATTTTGCAGTTATCCATCTGCGTTGGGTGTTCTGACAACAGTGCGAAGAATCTCATTCAAATTGTGAGAAGTTGGAAATTTGCTTCAAACAGAAGTACTGATTGCAGTAGTCTTTGCTGGAAAATGATCATCATAGAAATTGGAGTCTTGAATCCGTTTTCAAACCCAAGTCGATCGCTCTTCTTAAAGTCTTCACGAAATTCGGTTAGGACTCATCCTCGTAAATCATGGTACGACGGAAGAACTACTGGGCCATTAACGCTGATGCTATCAACGCTGATCTCCTTCAGCGTTTGAAGATTTCTCATTAAACTGATGGATCTGGTTGAGCGGAATAAGGCGGTGATTCTTCGTCGAAGCAGCGTTATGTGCGTCGTCTACGCGAGAATGCCTGTCTTAGGACCGCTACCACCCACAAGCTGTAAAAGCAACGTCAAACACTTATTCACATAGGATTCAAATACATCCTCGATTGCAATGATCACTACTTCGTCGTGCTGGATTCCTCCACGGATTTACTGGACAGGTCAGTTTGAGAGTCCGAAGGCGAGACGCTCGACGGGAACTCGAATTTTGGCCGTTTAGACGGTGGGAAAAAAGCAAGCAGTGCTCCCACGGCGCTACACACACGTACACACGCATTTTTATCAGAATACAACCTAGAAAGAAACAACGCGATGTTACACGAGATACCAAGGACGCACCTGATCGAGCACTTCTCATAATCTGGGCGTTCATGCATAATTACACGCATGAGATACAGCATTTTTTCGAGTTCCTGACTTGATCGGAGAATTTCCAAGTGGTCGAGCTCACAATCAAAACTGTTGACCGCTTGAAGGTGCTCGTTGAACTCACGTAATCGATGAAGTGGAAGGAGCTCTTGATCTTTTGTCACGGCTGCATTCGTCAGGAAAGAGTAGAGGGTTCTTATGAAGTAACCAAGACTTGGCATATGACTTGCTTGGTCAATCCGTTTGAGGCTTTCTTCAACGTCACTGCTCCATTGAAACCCTCCATTTGACTTGATACAGATATGTTCGGTCTTGGGCGGGGGGACCGACACAAGATCCAATGTCGGCGCAAAGGACGCGCCAGACATTTTACTCAGCCATTCGTTCACTTCCTGTTGGCGAGTTCTCTGCACAGCGCTATCGCGAAAAGCACCCATACGGATGTTCATAAGACCCAGTAGCTCCGCCAAACGTGAATCTTCACACGGCTGCCATTCTTCGTAGGAGCCATCGAGTAGCTCTCGCACAACAGCCATTATGCCCTCAAATCTAGACACACTGTAGTCGTCAGAGCACTTCCATTCACGGACTTCTCCAAGGGCTGCCACCAGCTTGTTTTGGTCTTCGATAGACACACTTGCGAGCTTTTTGTAATGCGCGGTGATGAATTTACGCATATTGGTGTTACACCTGTACACAGCAAAGGCAAGCGATGTTAGAATAAGGTAACATTCAGCGTGTTAAATAGCCACATACCACTGAAAACGTGTCGATGAATCCTCGAACTTGTTTTGCACTTGCTTGATGAGATCATGCATATCGCGTACGTCAGAAGCTTCGAGTTTTCCCTTAGTCGCAAGGACAGCACGCACAACTACCGACAGCACCTGCAGGACATCCTCCACGTGCTGGTTCCGTTCGATGGTGAACCCCTCATCTCTCTTCAACAGTTCTTCCATGGCCTCCCGAGCGTAGTTCACAGCCTTCTGGACTCGCCCTTCTTCTCCTGTTATCATGTTCAGCTGGGCAATATCAAGTGCAAATTGGATGCTCTTGAACAGGGCGCCCTCGTGCTCTTCTTGCGGAATCTGTGAAAGTCGTCTTTTGAGGTCCGTAACGACGTGAGGTTCTTTTGATTTGCTTGACAAGGTGGAATGCGCCGCCCCTCGTTTGGTATCCCGTCTGCCCTCGGTTTTCGGTGTTCCAGCATCCCACACATCGCTCTTAATCGGACGAGAATCCGAAAGTTGCTCCGCTTCGCTCAGTCTGAGAAAAGAGTTCTCCGCCGGACATAAAGGGCTGACGTTCGCTCGGCGCTTTTGACCAACGTGCACTCGTGCCCCAAATCTGCGTGGAACAGCAACAGAACCCAAGTGACTTACCAGTCGTACGGAACCCCCTGGAGATACCACAACCTCGTCAGTGGTGGAAGGTCCCTGGGCGGGATTTCTCCAGACTCCTGGAGGAGTCGCAGCTTCTGAAACAGGAACTGGTCTAGAGAAATTGTGTCGTGTACTGGAAGGTGTTGCCACTGGGATTGGGCCCTCTGGTCTGTGGTTGGGGACTGTCCAGTCAACTTGTTCTTCTTCCTCTTCTTCTGTGGACGTCCCCACCGCTTCGTATGATGACGAACCATTTGAAGACCGTAAATCTGAGTAGATTTTGTCAGTTAAAGAGCTGATTTGCCTCCCCCACTTGGTCATTCGCGCCACGGACGTCTCAGTGTGCGGCCTCTGCATGGCCAAAGGCGTCGAAGATTTGTGCACGTCTCGAGCCACACGCACAACGTCTTGCAGCTGCTTCAGAGCCGCGAGAGCGTCCTGCAGCTTGGCTTCCGTCTTGACCACCTCATCGTCCACGGCGCCCAGGCAGAGTGCGCGTTGCTGGTCGCTATTGAGCCCCACGCGAGACAGGATGACGTCCATTTTGGCTGGCGAAACTAGAGGGAGCGCTCGAAATTAGAGAATTGAAAGTAAAATGTAGAGATTGTTTAGTATTTTTCGAATATTTGTTGTGAAATGCGACTGTAGCTGGTAAAAATGCTTCCATATTTTTAATGCCATCCCTGACAAAGCTGCTTTGATTCAAAGCAAGCCCTTTTAGGGGTTAGCACTGCGTTTAACAAAGCAGAGCTACCCGAACTTACTCGTGAGGGCAAGGTACTGTCCCTCTAACTTCTCTTGCCGAGCTCCACTACCTCAGTGAGGAATCCTCAATTCCTCCAAGTCCATTGCAGTGTTGCTACCTTTTAAGCGCATCCTCGTTTACTGCTGGAGGACATCGAAGTGCTGCTCCACAAGATCAAGAACGCCAAGTCGCCCAACTTTGTCGAGGTCAAGTCCCCAGTCAACCTAGCTTAATTGTGAGCATTGACAGAGCCGATAACAGGCACGATATTCAACAAGTGATAATCGATAATGCAACATCATTGTTTCGGCTATCTCCCTTTAAAGACGTTGCTATCATTTCATTCGTACCCGTGGTGATACTCCTCAAAGTCGTCTTCGTAGCAACTTTCGCCGTCCAACGGATCCACGTCCACCTTGGCAGAGGCTGAAAATGGCCCACGTCGTGTTGTGCCTTTTGATCGAGGTGGTGGATGCACTGACTTGCAATCGTTGTTAATGTCGTCACCACCATTCTCACGAAAGCGTTGTTGTCGAGAGCGTGGAGCCGAGTCGCTGTCTTCGGTCTCGATGATTTCCTGGATGTCATCACTGTCGCACTCTGTGTTATTGTCGAAAGCGCTCGAGCCTCTACCGCTCACACACTGGGGGCGGTGCTTTGACTTCGCGGGGGCTGTTTCCTTCTCGTCGTCATGCTTGAAGTCGAGCGTGTGTGGACCAACCTTGACATTTGATTCTGAGCCTATGTTGTCCATGGTCTTTTGGTCCGCCTTGCAATCCATGCCAGGAGAAGGCTGTCCTCCTCCTGGTATATCTTCCTCAATACCTTCATCATCGCTTAAACGGGATGCTCGACCTGCTCGGTGTCGCTTTTCACGGTCGTTTAACTCAGCATCTCGCAATGGTCTCAAAAACGGGTGCTCGAGACATTGCTTCGATGATAGACGAAGCTTGGGCTCAAGCTGCAAAGTGTTGACGAGAAAATCACGCGCTCCTTCGGGAAGGTGTCGATCACCCAGTAGATCTTGAAAAGACCTTGATGGTGCTTGAAGAGAAACAACACCCCGAGGAACTCTCGGTAGAATCGCCGCAGGGAGGGGTCCAAGATAGCTTTGAATAAGGTTGCTGTGTTGGCAAGCAACCGGTAATGTCTGTCAGATGAGCTACTTAAACTGAACCGAAAAAATTCACTTACATTTGATCGATTTGAGTATTACCGGGGAAAAGCGGGCGACCTGTGAGCAGCTCCATTAGCACACAGCCCACACTCCAAATGTCGGCATCGAATGAATAGCGATCAAGTCTGGCGGTAATAAGTTGTGAGTACAGATTGAGAGTAAGTTTCATGATGTCACTCACCGAAGTTCTTGCTCGGGTGGACGATACCAACGAGTGGAGACGTAGTCAGAAAGAGGGTCTCCTTCAAATTGCACAGTTCTCGCGACACCTATCATCACGTGTGAATAATGCGTAAATTTTTGAGACCTCCGCCCAAAACACTGCTTACCGAAGTCGCACAACTTGATATCTCCATTTTCATCAATAAGGATGTTGTCGGGCTTAACGTCTAAGAAAAAGGTATCAGAAAGTGATCGTAGCTATAGCTTTCAAATTCATGCAAACACTAACCTCGATGCATGATTCGGTTGGAATGACAGTATTCCAAAGCCTTGCAGAGCTGGTACGTAATTCGCCGTGCCTCTTGCGGCTTCACTCCCTTTTTGTTTCTGGACAATAGCTGCCAAAGAGAAGGGCATCAGTAAATAAATATCATGGAAGCGCCATCGGCATGGGTTCTCACCTTTACCATGCCTTCGCACACAAAGTCAAACACTAGGTGCAGCAATCCATCGTGTCGGAAGCTATTGCGGTACGACACAATGTTTGGGTGACTGAGCATTGAGCATGCTTGTATCTCTCGCTTCGACAGTTGTTCATCTACAAAAGGAGCCACCACTCGATTGTTGGTCTTTGCTAACCGCACACCAAACCCCGTCAAGGCTAACGTACCATTTGCGGTCTTGAACTTCTTGATTGCTACATAGTCGCCTGTTGCCTGCCCCCCGCATTAGATTGTCAAAGTCAGTATAGCAACGAATAACCTCATCGTCTTAACCGCTTACCTTTTCTCTGGCCTTATACACGATGCCGTATGTGCCTTCGCCAATGACTTTCTCTAGGACGTACTTGTCCATAGGAGAAACTCGCTCTTTTTCAAGTGGTGTCTTACCCAAGGCAGTTAGTCCTCCCAACCATTGCAATACGAGTACCCTTCAAAATAGTATATCCGTTTCGAACTCGCTGTAATTATTAGGAGAATAATTATTCTCCTTGCCTACATCACCATCCAGCGAAATTGCCAAATCCATTGGTTGACAGTTTCTTACTTTTCTTCTTGCTCTCAATGGCTGGTATCACGGGTTCCAACGACCGCTTTTTTGTGGATCCCTCTGACTTCGTCTTCAGATACTTTCCAACGTTTTCGTCTTTGGAAGTTTCGCATGTTGGGATGCTGGCCACATCCATTTCGCCAAGATCATCGTAGGCGACCCACTTCCCACCAACTTTCAAGACGGTGCCTTGCACTTGAGGATTTGCTTCACGAGCCGCTTTCTCCTTTGCAACCTGTACGACATCCAAACCTTGCTTTTGAGCGTCATCGTACTCCTGAAACGGGTTGGCAAATACTTGAGTACCCTTGATGCGCACATCAACAATGGGACGGTCATCCGCCACAGTCTCAATGCTCTCAACAGCATCCAGCACATCCAGACCGCCAACCACCCGACCAAATACAGCGTGCTTCTTGTCGAGGTGCGCACACGCTTTAAAGGTGATGAAGAACTGCGAGTTGTTGGTACCTGGCCCAGAGTTTGCCATGCTCAACACTCCACGAGTGTTGTGGGACTGTATCAACCACGTGCATAAAACAACCAAAGTCAGTAAAGATCTGAAGGTGTAGCAATTGCACACCGCTACGATCTTACCAATCGGCTGTCAATTTCGTCACGAAAGGGCTTCTTCCAAATAGACTCACCACCTCGTCCTGTGCCCGTTGGATCACCTCCTTGCATCATGAAGCCCTTGATGACTCGGTGAAATAGCACGCCGTCGTAGTACTTGGCTTCGCACAAACTCAAAAAATTATCGGCCGTTTGTGGTACAATGTCACAATCCACCTCCAGGTTAATGTTGCCGACCGTAGTTTCCAGTCTCACGAGGCCTTTTTTCTTCAGCTTCCGTACAGCCTGCCATCTCCGTTCAAGCAGCTCCTTCTCCGAGGCAAGTGCCACTGCGTTCTCCGTAACAGGAGCCCTGACACTAGACGTGAATGAACTTGAGCAGTCACCAGCAGTAAATTGCGAGTACTGCAGCTTTCCCGATTGCTTGGCCTTTTTCGTTGCAGTTTCTTGGTCTTTTGTTAAATTGTGGTGCGTTAATGAAGCCACAATTTTGTCCTTCTCGCTCACATCTCCCGCTCCACTCTTGATCTTGTCTGCCAGCTCTTTTTGCTCAGCTCGCTTAGCTTCCAGCTGTATTTAATGAATAGCAAATCAGTAAATACTCGTACCGCAGATACGGATAGAATCACATTTGAACCTCTTGAAGAATGCGATCCGTAGCAGCATTAGTGCGGATGTTCCGAACGGAAGTTCCTGCAGAGGCGCTCTGATCATCAACCCAGAACAGCAAACGTAAAAATTAGGCTACAGGTTTCATAAATCGGCATTAGCACGGGCACAACGCACATTTTCGCTCGCCTTCGCTCGTCGTAAGTGCTCAAAGTTCTCGATTTCGCGATTCGAGAAATCCTGTGGGTCTTGCAGAACGATGATGTCTTTCCGCTTGAACTTCGCGCCAGAAATGAGGTCCTTCATTAAAAACATAGACAGCGTAAGCACTTAACGCATCCTGAGCAGTCAAGGTGGGGTTGTTTTCGCACCGCCCAGTTTTTCGGCTTAATGTTAAGCTCTTCAACAGCCTCGTAGCAGAACACATTGCCGGTCGTAGCGATAGCGGCGATCTTGGTATTGTCTGTGAAGACTTTGTAGGTCACGGGGCAGAAGTACTCGCCCTGCGAGTTCTTGCTGAAATGCAGTTGGATCAGCTCCTTCAGCGCTAATGACTTTCCCGTCACGGGGTTCTACACAACAGCACAATGCCATTAGTGTGAAAATGGTCTGGGCTTAGTAGAACTGCAATTTCAGATGAAGGACGTACAATTTGGTGCTCCTTAACGTATGGCACAACGGCCTCCAGGTCAAATAGATGACCTTCGCGTGTGCATACAGGGTTCTATCATAGAGAAGGGGGTCAAATTAGCAATTCTTCAGTAGCAGAAAGAGGTCTAGTGGCAGCTATTACCGTAAAAGGACAGAGAGTGATGGCACAGCAGTTAAATGGCAGCCCTACAGTAGAGAAAACAAGACGTTTAGCACGCAGAGACAGAAGCGAGAGACGCGCCAAGGACGTACGTTTGTAGGCGCGACGGATCTCCTGCTTCTTGCCGCCATAGAGGTACTTGTGCTCGGTCTGCGTGATGAACAGCCGGTCCTTGCTGTGGCGATTCTTGCCCATGTTGCGGCCAAACAAAAAGTGGCTTATGAGAGGTATTCGCTTTAATGACATGTGTATCGTTAGTGACATGCATTTCTGCACCGCTCGCTTGTCATGGTCCGCGTGCTACTGAGACGAGTGGCGGCCTCAACGCGTCGCTACGGAGCGTCCCCTTTGGCTTCGTCCATCGGCAGCAGATCGTCCACTGCGTTCACTGCATCTACTCGCCCTTCTCTGACGCGCAACCTCCTGCCAGTCGCCTGTGTCCGAACCTTCGCGACGTCTTCTAACAGTATCTTGGACTTGGCACAGACGCTCAAGGCCAAGGAAACGACGACGGACGAGCGCGTCGCGGCCATCAACGCGCTGGAGTTGAGCAATTCGCTGGACAAGACGACGAAGGAGCGTCATTCACTGGAGATCGTGGACAGTGACGCGCTGGAGACGCTGCTGAGCTTCTTGCAGGACAGCGACACCATCGCGTCCTCCGATCTGCTGGTCCCGGCTTTCCTGGCGCTCATCCGCCTTACGACGGAGCCGCTGCTGGCTCAGGAGCTTTTGAGGCTGGACGCGCCTAAGATTTTGACGTCGTTCTTGACGCAGTCAGATCCGCGACTGCAGGCGGCCGCTTGCCTCACGTTGGGCAACGTGGCACTGGAATCAACTGCTGCGAGCGTCGTGGCGTCTCCGCAAGTTGTGGGTGCAGTTTTGGACGTGCTGTTAAGTCCGCACGAACCCATTAAACGCGCTGC
Organism: Phytophthora cryptogea; assembly: GCA_000468175.2. NCBI lineage: Eukaryota > Oomycota > Peronosporomycetes > Peronosporales > Peronosporaceae > Phytophthora > Phytophthora cryptogea. The sequence goes on from AUWJ02013690.1 coordinate 9,509, forward strand.
GTGCACTTGTGTGGCTAATGTTGCTGGTAGTGCCCAAGGACGTCGCCAGATCATCGAGCAAGACGGAATTATGCTCGTAGGCAGCCTGCTTGAAGACAAGTACAGCGACCAACTTCGCAGCGCAGTAGCTTTCACACTCGGAAACATCCTCGCCGGACATGACATTGATGCGCAGGACTTGCTTCGTGAGAGTGGCGCGTTGCCTGCTCTTGTGTTGTTGCTGTCTCCTGCTTTCCCGGAAGATGTAAGCAGCAGCGCAGCCTGGGCGGTGCACCATGGTGTGCATCTTAATGCTGCTAGCCAGTCGCTTGTTGCCGAAGCTGGGGGTCTCGGCATGCTGGTGCAGCACCTCGCTAGTGGCGCATTGGAGTCGCTCCAGACCAACACACTACTGGCACTGGAGAGCTCTGTGATTTCAAACGATGAGAACTTAAATTGGTGTCATGACAACGGCGCTCTCCAAGCTCTGCAGCGTGTTCAGGATACCGACGGTGACGCACTAAACGGCAATGCAAAGCGTGCGCTCTCATCGCTTCTCGAGCAGCTGAAGTAGTAAAAGAGAATGAAACAACATAGATTGGCTATGTTACCTATTTGTGCTTCGCACTTCGAAGCTACTACTGCAGCTAAAGACTGCCATGCTAACGTCCACGCAGACCCAGGAAGTTCTTTCGATATCTCAAGACGCCTTCTAACAATGACTGCATCGAGGATATTACTCGTTGCTGCTGTGCGTGTGGGGCGCACTCGCGCAGAATGTGAGCCGGATCGACCGGGAAACACTATCGTTGGAAAGTGTCACGAACAAGGCGGCCACGACAACAAAGAGGAAGAACCAAACTGGAGCAGTCGATGGGCCCTTCGCCGCCCGGTTGTCAGCAATCTCTTGCCGCAGACGCGCCTTCGCTTCCTCTAACTTCTCGTCTTCACCAATGTCCGCACCATTTTCAGCATGAGCGTCTGCTGCATGCTGCGCAACTTCAGCATTCGGGTCATCATCGACAACGGCCTGTTCCTTCGTTGGCTGCAAGGTCTCCTTTGTTTCAGTCACTTCGATTCCAACACCTTCCTGCTCGATTTCCTGGGCAATCTGCTGTTTGGGCGTCGGTTCGGCGCCTCCAGCATCCGCAGCCTTCAGTTTCCATCCATTTTTCATCAGAGCTTCGACTTCCGTCGCATTTTCGTACGGCACCCAGTGGAGCTGCTCGCAGGATTCAGTATCATTGACACCTTCCTTGAATGTGACACCAGAGAACTTGAGATAGGAGTCGAATGAGCGTACCGACCCAAACCCATACTTGTCAAGCTCATACGTGTCGACCAGTCCCTTGACGGGTTTACCAACGAGGTGGTTGAAGCGGTTGACAGCCATTTCACTCTCACGCTTCTTCACTTGTGGGTCGACAGTGATGTGCTCAAAACGAGCGGGCACCTTGGAGTAGTTATGGTAGATGACAGATCCAAGTACACTGGGAGAGTACATGTCGTAGCCGCTAGTCCACAAGCGCGATGCACGCAAGAACTCTTCGCCATCAAACATCCAGAGCGTGTGTGAGTCTACAGGCACACGACGCTCCGCATGGCACTTGTTAAACGAGAGTCCAGCACCCCACAAAGCCTCCAATTGAGGGAACTTGGAGTCGGTGATCATACTGGCACCAACAGTGCGCACAAGGCCGTTGGAGCCACGCATGGTCGAACACAAGTGCGGCAGCGAGGCACGAAGATCGTTGTCGCCATTCTCCTTGACAAAGTCGTGGATGTGGTGCAGGTACGTGGACAGCACAGCCATCTCGTTGTCCACCCGCTTCCACTCGGCCAGCAAGTTCTCGTCCCAGAGGTTTGTGAAGATGCTGTGGCCGTCCAGTTGCAGACAAAACTCCTCCTGTTGAATCAGTTTTTGCTGCTGGAAACGAGCGAGCGTGGGGCCGCGCGACTCCGAAGCCGAGTGGATGTCCACGCGCACGTGGTCCTTGTAGGGGCAGGGTCCCTTGTCCGGCCACTCGGCCTCTGCCATCTTGCAGAACTCGTCGAGGCACCTCTCGTCTCCGTCGTTCACCTGGTCCACGACGCCGAAGAAGAGTCGCTCCGGGTACTTGGCGCGCTTGAAGCCTGTGAAAATGGTCTTCCCACAGCGATAGCCATCACGGAAGACGGAGAGGCCCACGAAGATGTCGAAGGACGCGGGGATCTGCGCGGGTGGTGGCCGGAGTTGCGACTGCGTTGGGTCGAGCGGAATGTGCTGCACACTTGGGTCCAGCTTCACTGAGCGCTTGGTGTTGACGATTCCCATGACGGACTGCATCCCCTCGGCACTCGCGCGCGCCAGGAGCAGCAGCGATGCCAGCAGTAGAAGCGTCAACCTGGTCGCATCCATCGTCGTCCTCTCGAGTCTCCTCTCAATTCGATAGTGAGCGAGAGTCAGAGCTTCGAGAGAGGAGGCAGAGGCTGATTGACGTCACTCGGACCCAATTTTTAGTATCCATTTTGTGCATTTGTGTGCACGCAATTGCACGTTCTATGGCGATTTGGGTTCGGATGCGGCTAGGAAACCGACACGCACCTTGGCCACCACAGTGCTCTTCAGCATCGCGTGGATCCTATCTACAGACCCGTGCGACTCGAATGACTGGAGTTGAGTTCGGCGGTGTCAGGAGAGCGCATTTTCGGCGGCGCAGTCTGCTATTGCGTCCAGACTCAGTCAGTGAATGGAGATTGGCCAATCAGCACACTGCAAGGCGCTAGATTAGAATTTACCAGCAAGTTCCTTGGTACAGCACTACAACCCTAAACCCTAGTACGCCTCAGTGGACTCGGTGATACAAGTGGAAAGCAATTCCGCCACGGAGGACACCCACATAATGGGAACGATCGTGAAACTGTGTGTCTCTCAGGCGACCAGTTTGCACAACACTCGAGGTATTGTGAGTTCTACTTGAAATTTCCGTGCGCGGTTCTTCGAATCAATCGCGCACCGAATCGCGCAGAACTCTCCAACAGCATAAATATGCAATTAGATAGAGACCGCTGGGCAAACGCTC
>AUWJ02013780.1:0-13586 GCA_000468175.2 Phytophthora cryptogea
CAGATGTACTAACACACTGAACAAGTTGGGCATGTGCATATTTGCACTACTACCTTAATGTGAAAGTCTGCATAGTTGTGGCACATGCGCAGCCTGCAGAGTTGTGGCACATGCGCAGTCTGCAGAGTTGTAGCACATATGCGGTCTGCAGAGTTGTGACACATGCGCAGTCTGCAGAGTTCACAAGCCTGCAGTTGATTGAGGACGACTAGTTTATTGAGGACGACTTAATCAGTCGTGTTGCTATATTCCTTCGAGGACACATTTGAAACAAGCAATCGTATAGAAATTAATTGCAAGTGAGATTAAGCTATTCATCAGCTTGAGACCTCCGTGCACGTTTTGCCCTGATGACAGAGCATATTTTGTTCACGGTTAATTTTCCGTCGACAATAGAACTGAGGCGGCGTTCGAACGCGTCCATGTCATCGTTGAAGTTTGCACGGATGTATTCCGCTATCAGCTTCATCTTCGACAACCGAGACTTGTATCGCTTGACCTCATGTGGAAGCATGTCGACACCTGCTCTATACTGGTGTCGCGATACGTCACTCGTCCAGTACTGCGTCACATAATCTCTCCATGATCTTGCTCTGTCGTAGGCTCCACGATGACGCTCGCCGACTCATCAACCGGTGACTTGTTATCGCCGCCAGTCAATTCGGCTACAACTTCTCGAAGTATACCTTTCAGGTCAGCCTTGGATAGGCCGAATTTGCCTTCGGTTGACAACGAAGTGTCGTCTTGATATGCGGCACCGAACTCGGTCGAGTTCTAAAATGGCCTCGAGCCAGTTCCTCAGACAATTATCAGCCAATCAAAACAAAAGTGTATCAACCAATTAGCACGCATCATAAGGACCCCAAACCACAGCATAACCACAGCATTATCCGCCAATCATAGTTAGTTGCACGGGGAAATCTGACTGGGGCACTGCTTACAGAAGCTTAGTGCCAGTGATTGCCCAGACAACGAAGCAGATAAAGCTCACATGGCAGCAATGCCCTACAGGGAAGCTGTAGGTAGCTCCGTGTAGGCACGAGGCCTGACCTCGCTTACTTCCTTCGCGAAGTCAGCCAGTACCTGGGTAACCCAGGGAGTTGAAAACTTAGAGCACCTATAGTCACATGAGTATACACAGACTCAGACTACGCAGCTTGCAAAAACACACGTCGCTGCATTGGTGGTTATATCACCATGTTCTGCAATAGTCCTATTAGTTGGGTCCCACGCCGCCACCACACGGTGGTGCTGTCCACGACAGAGGCAGAGTACATTGCACTCTGCTATTGCATGCAAGAGCTGATACACATTAAGCTGCTGCTAAGAGAACTAGGCTACGACAGCTCAAAACCCACATTGATCATGGAAGACAACCAAAGTTGCATCAAAATATGCAATAACTCAGAGTTGCATTGCAGCAGTAAGCACATTGATATAAAATATTTCTTCGTTCAAGAGAAGGTAGCAAGAAAATAATTTGTTATAAACTACTACAACACAACCGAAATGTGCGCAGACATAGTCACCAAGCCGCTGACAAAACCAGTATTTGAGAAAATGAGGGAGATGTTACGTGTCAAACAACCACACTATACAAAAACAATAAGATAAAGTACAGTGAGGGCTATCAGTTTATTGACCTTGGATTTAAAAATCATTGTGAAATCAATCCAGAGACATGGACTATCCGTTGAAAGGCTGGCGCTCTTCGATGCAGTACACCTTGTCAATACGCCGCAGGAACTTCTTCAGCGCGGCTTCGGTGCACTTGACGCGACCGTAATGATCGGAGTCAATGATCCAGTACGTGCCGTTAATGTACACGCGGCTAATGGCATGGCAAAAGCCGCTGGACTGTCCGGGTGGCAAGTCAATGATCATGAGTCGATGGCGCTCAGACGCCGAGACTTCTCGAACAGGAACTTCTTGAGGCCTTCCATCTCTCGGCCGCGCTTGACGAGGTTGATCAGATCGTGGCCAGCGAAGTGAAGTGCTAACTGGAGTGCATTGATACTATAGCCACCGAACATGGAGTCTCCGTGTCCCCACCTACGCTCACGCGTTCGGCCAAGCACGGCCAAAATCTCGGCCATAGTTTCCACCGTGAGGAAGTCGCGTATTTGATTGCAATTGTTAATCGCATAGAGCCCACAGAGAGAATAACGGTCATCAGATTCGCTCTGATTCTGGCATGCGATCGCCCGACCACCGTTGCGAGTACGCATTAGGCCCCAAGTTTTTGGTAGCAGCGAAGTCCGTTCACCCAAAGGGCGCTCAACCGAGTAGGAGTCCCGCGCACTGAATCAAAAATCCCGGGTGGTGTCAGCTCTCGTTTGAATCAAGAGCTTACCAATTGAGAAATGAGCAGAATTCTGGTCTGTCGTGAGACTCCCATCCCAAACACTATCCTCAAATTTCCCTCAGATAACAAATTTTGATCTGTTTAAATTACCTCCCATTTGGCATATTTCGGACTGCTTTGGAATACACTACATCAGTGTCTTGATTCTTAATTTTCTTAAGAGAAGAGGGACAAACGTCACCATCAGTGGCCACCAGAGAGGCGTGATTTCGTTTGAGGAGTGCACTTAGTGATGGTTGGAGTTCTTTTTGAACAGGTAAAGACGTACTAAGTGGGTCTGGGGTGGCAGTTCAAGGAACGTCAGGTTGGGGAACGTGTCCTCTTTGAACGTAACATCTCGGCTATAAATGATTCTGTTCTCTGTCGTGCTTAGAAGGCGGTATCCTTTTTTTGTTTTGCGGTAGGCCGACAAACATGTACAGTTGAGCGCGCGCTTGCAATTTGTTGCGATGCGGTTCAGACGTGAGAGCAAATGCTGCACAACCGAAAACTTTGATATACGCTAGGGATGGCTTCTTCTCGTGCCAGAGCTCATACGGTGCGACTCCTTTTGGGAGAACGCTACTTGTGGTCACATTGATAAGGTGAGTGACGTATTGACAGCACTCTTCCCAAAGCTGGCGGGGTAAATCACCGTCGATCAGTAGAGCTCGCACTCGTTCGAGAATGGTGCGCATCCGACGTTTCGCAACTCCGTTTAGTTGAGGCGTGTATGCGTTAGTGAACTGAGCATGGGTGCCGCAGCGATCCAAAATGCTAATGGAGGTTGCACTTGTTGGTCCAGAGCAGCCTTGCACACCAGAGAAGGAAAATGAAAAAGTGAATAGCTTAGATCGTTAAGCTCTCTCGAGCTCTACAACCATGAACAGACTTCAAGCCTGTTTCCCATACAGAGACCCGTAGCTCTCAGCTTCTCAGAGCTTCTTTCCTGTTAGTCTCACCATTGGCACGGGTCCAGGACCTGGCTTCAACTGCATCTTCGCCAAGTCTCTGACATGCAATCCAACACGCATCCCTCGAAGCGCATATTCCTTTCCATTGTCACTCTGAAGCCGTTGAACTTCTGGGTCACACTGGTTGAACTGAGTTTCAAGTGTACCAACCTCAGTGATAAAACGGTTCTTGGCTGCCTTACGATACTTTTCATAGCAATCGTACAAGTCAGATTTGTGCGCAACAACGTATAGGTGCATGAAACGCGAATAGTCATCGGTGAACATGATGAAGTAGTGAGCGCCACTGAGGCTGGGATAAGGCAAGGGGCCATTGATGTCAGAATGAACTTTGTCAAGAGGAGCTTTTGAACGATCAACATTGCTATTGAAAGGAGCACGATGGGCTTCAGCAAAGATGCACGAAGGGCAGAAATGTTTGGGGATCGCAGATGCTTGGGATAACGCTAGTTCAGGGACCGCTTGGGTTTTAGACATGGTCTGCAAGAAAGTTAGGATGACCGAGACGTTTGTGCCACAATAAGACATTAGGATCCATACCTGGTTGAGCCACTAGGGCGTTGGCGGGTTTGCCGTCCGCAGAATCCGAGACCACGAGCGCGTTTGGAGGCGTCTTGGGTGGCTTTTTGGCCTTGAGTTGGAACACGTCCATGTCGGCCGCGAGCTCAACATGAAGTTTGTAATCCTTGCCCACGAAGAAGGTGCACCTCGTGCGGCTGAAGACGAGCCGAATGCCCATTTCAGTACCTGAGCAATAGACAGAAGATTGAACTTCATGTCAGGCACGAAAAGCACATCGCAGAACTCAAGCTGGCGAGTGGTACCCTCGGTGTCGACACCCTCAAGGATGATATCACCGATGCCGCGAATAGGGAGTTGCTGCTTTCCGCCAACCATGATGGCGCCGGCATACGGCCGAATCTCCTTGAACCAAGATTCCTGATAGGCGACAGTCCACGTAGGGTCATGAGGATCAGACGGCGTTGCCGAGAGACCGATGTCAGGCATCAAAATGGTTGCATAGGCAATGAGACCGGCTTCACGTCCACGCGAGTGATACTTGCGCTGGATGTCTTGGTAGTTCACCGGGTTTCCTAAAATATTATAGATTTCGGGCGCCTTCCAGGGTTGGGAACCTTGGTCAGGACTACCCGAGGGCCGTTGACGGTCGTCGGAACGCTGGTAGCGAGGGTGCTTAGCAGGAATCGGGGGTTTGTCGTCTCGCGGCTTCCACTCAATGATGGTGAAATTTGCGAGGAGGACGGTTCCTTCCTTCACAGTACCAGTGCGCAAGTGCTTCTGCAGCACGCGGCAGTCGCGAATTGCGTGATTCGGCCGCTGACAATACGTGCAGACATTGGCTGAGGGGGCTGGGTCGTCACGGCCATCCGGGGCATTGTACACTGCCTTGCGAGAAGTCTTGTTGGCAGTGGCACGTGACTCATTGCTGCCCTTGTCGATGATGTACTTACGCTTGGCATAGTCGTCAAGCACCTTTCGCTCGATGTTGGTCTTCAGATCGGTGTAGGGAATGAACTTCTTGCTCCCCTTCCAGATCGCCAGGTCTGGTTTCCACGAGCTGAGCATGGCGTGGTACAAGTACAGTGACTTTTGCTCATCGGTCATCACTATACCAGTCACCTCCGCAGCATTCTTGAGCGCACGCTCCAACTCAAGGAATAATACCATGAGATCGGTGCCTTCCTCATACTTGATGGCCATCAAGTAGTGATTGATGTAGTAGGGGTCACCGTGAGCTGACGAGCCTTCGGGTACGTTTTTTTTAAAACTATTCCCTGAAAAATTATATAGCGATCACGCACTTTCTGGCAAATCGCATAGGCTGACGTGCATCCTTCAACAAGTAACGTCTGACTGGTTGTTACTTTAACTTCAGCTCGCGGCCTCACATGAACACCTCAGCTCGATGAGTTTAGTTATCATTGGACAGAATCGGTCCTCGCACGCATCAAAGTGCTCAATTATGAACTGATACCATTGCGTGCATAATGTACCACGTCTGCCAACCAGCTAATGTTTCCTGAAACCGCCCGCTCAGACCCACCTTCGGACGCGGTGGATCGAGTATTTCGAGCCGCAGATGGCGTAACATGAAGCTTCTTTTAGGGGTGGAAAGATGCCAAAGATGATAGTGCCTTCCCGAGATGATGGTATGGTGTGGGTTGCCTGTGCGCGGAGCAACTTGGCGACTGACACGATTGCTAACGGTTTCAAGGGAGTGCTTCCGGAAAGTAAAGATGCTTGATGCGGATTAACCACGTCATCAAACGCTTAGACAGGCTGGTATTGATATATAGAGATGTGGGTGAAGTGGCGGAGGGACCGGTGGTACTCCTGTACGATACGTCTTGTCAGGAAGACTGAGTACTGTTACGGTGGCTCGATTGCGGTAAGCAACTTTGCCGACACGTGAAAGCTTGAAATCGTTCCCACCCTCGCGTTCCATAAGGCATTCCATGACTTTTTGCAAAGCCAGGCATCATTTATCCAATGTAGTATGTTCTATATCTACGCATCATGTCTGCACTGCTGCTATCAATTTATCTGCATCATTGAATTCAAGCACGTTACAGTTGGGAGAGCGAGGCGGTTGGTGTTCCATTTGAATATTCCAACCGCCTCTCTCCCAGCTGCAACTACCTCGCTGTGGTCTTCGTCGACATGCAGGCTGGCACTGTCTTGATGTACACGAGTAGGAATGCTCTTTTGTTCTGCCAGTTATCATAGATTAAAATTAATAACCCTCACTAAAAGTTGAAGTTTAACTAACCTGATTATTGGCTGCTAATGGCCGGAAATACCTTGCTCTTGAGCATGTCAACGTACACATGTCGAGGCTTGATAATACTCTTGGTAATCGGTGTACAGACTGGCCGGTTGACCGTGCTTCGTTGCGCTACGGTTTGTTCGACGACTGGCCAGATACCAATTTTACCATCGAAGTACCGTTTAGAACGAAAGTCATACCGCGGGCGTGTGACTGCAGCTAAAAGCACTACTTTGCATATGTATGTTTTATTAGCACATGAACGGTATGGCAAGCTTTCGTTGGACAAAACGTAGTATCGATTTGACGCCTTGCACATGTTGAACTACTTTTCATCAACGTGAACAACATCATACACGGCGTCAAGCCGATATTGATATAATACCTGTAGAACAAAAACACAAAATACTAAATTATAAAAGCAATTACATTCATTCATACTATCAAAACGATTGTCTTACCAGATATAGGGTGCTGGGCATGGTTTAGCGAAAATGGTAGCCTCCTGTTCTTGTGGTCGGGCGTGAGCGTCGGCACTTAACGTAATTTGAATATACTGCTTGTGGCAAAAGAGCGATGGCATCAAAACATAAAATGCTGGTTGTGTAGTTACTGTAGCCGCCACCCCCAACTTCATTCCAGTAATTCATCGTCATCAATTCCGGGGAGAGGTGGTGGTGGTGGAGGGGATTGGGAGGGGGTAAATCACCAAAACGCTCTGAACCAAAACGCTCTGAACCAACATGCAATCCCGATATAGTTCGGTCACAACGTTGGTCCTCTCCCTTTCCAAAATGGCTCTACCGGTCCTTTAACTTTTCAAGGCTCTGCCCCATGTGCAGCAAACCAGACACAGGACTTGTCCAATGTACTTGCCCAAGCACGTATGAACTACTGCTTTGCGAAAGCTGCGCGTGTCTATGTCTTCTGGTGTGCAAATCAATATACACAGCTTTCCCTCCCTCCAACTGTAAATAAAAAGTGACGAAAACGTATTACTACTGCCGAGAAATAGCTGTTATTTGCCTCCATTGCCACTTCCTGAACAATTCAATAAATTAACAGTAAATAGAGGGCACTGAGCTGGCAGGTACAAGTTGGTGTATTCGTTCTTACCGAACTTGTCAGGTCCTGGTTGACCACCCTTATTCCCTTGATCTTCCACGACAAGATAATCTTCTGATACGAGAATATCAAAGGCAGATACTTCAAGTCGTCTTTTGACCTCGTTAATCTTTATTAAACAGCACTGTATAGGCTGTTAATAACCATTTTGTTACCCTTCATGTAAGCTATGTGTCGAGCTCGTTGAGTTTGAACTGACTGACGTCTTCTAGTACACTCCTCAAAATGCACGACGTCGAAAGAGGAACATTTGACGAACCCCTTACATCCAAGATATCGCGGTCGCACGCGTGCGCATGACTGCATAGATGCCCAAAGAAGCCGAGAACTGCATTTGCTGGGAACGGGACGCGGATCTGTTTCATGATGGCGTGCATGGTGTGATGCCAGCCAGGCTGGCATCGTGTTTACTTTGGATTGGTACGTGGCGCTAAATTTAGTTCTCTTCGGTTGGAGCACTTGCGCCACAGCATCAGAATTTCAGTGCCTCACTTTCTTTCGCCGGCCACGTTGATTTTAAACTATTTGTGGAATAAAAGGTTGCTTTGTGTGATCACTTTGGCACCACAAAAACCGTGATATGACGCCTTAAACACAAACCAAGTCACCTGCACCCGTTTGCACACATATATCAAGCAACCATGATAGTATCGTATCACATTTGCAATGGACTGTTTACAAGGGATACTATGTATTGGTCGAATGGTACGCATAAACACATTTTTGCTTCAACATTCATTACCGTTGGAGCACAAACCGGTTATGAGTCTTGTGGACAAACAACGCATGGTTTCAACAACATTTGGTGGTGTAATTCGGAATCTTTTATTTGGGCCATTTTCGATTATCACACAAATGGTCAGTTGATCCGATCCCTTGATCCGTGTCACAGTTGGCCCAAATCCTTGACCAACAAAAAGCTTACAGTGCAGTATTGCATGTTAAAATTAGTTTCAATGCGCTCTGTAATCTACGTCGACAGTTATTCCGAGTTCCAAAAGAAAATGGAGATTTACGGGTTCACGAGCTCGATGTCGCTGTTATTTTGCTCGGGCCTTCATCTTATCCTTGGTTCGATTGGGTAGCGCGTCGACAGAGCTTGAATTATGCCCGGGTAGGGATGGTAGTGAAGGAGGTAGGGCTGTCAACCACGCGTTAATTTCTCGATTAAAGCGCTCTACACGGTTGTTATTACGCCTTATCCAGCTCGTGTACCTTCCAAACACTTGGTTTGTACAACTTCGGCAACGTGTTTTTTTAGATACGACCAAAATTACCCCACAACAGTTTACGATACGAAATGCTTTTGCCCTTGAGCATTCATTTGACCTTGCCTTGAACAAACGTTACGTCATCATCATCAATCTTGTCATGCAGGATGACAATAAACATATCCAGGTGCTCATACTTGTTGCAAGTTATACTTCACTTTTAGGCAGACACAATGCTTCTATCTTCGTTCGGCAAGCCTGCTTACCGTGGAAATAGCAGCCACCGAGATCTGCTTCCGCCGAAAAACAACGTAGTGTGCTTGTACTTCAAAGTTTTGATGAGAGAAGAGAGGGTCCATCCTACTAGGCGCTCTAGTATTGATCCAATCATATAGCGTTCATATGGATGGATATATAGAACTGAAAGAACGATTACTTGGAGCTTGGCACCAGCGACAGCGGTGGCACCTTGACAATTCCATGTAAATCTGCACTAAAATGTAGAAGCAATCGCGTTCAGTGAACACGCTGGAGAACTTGCTCACGTGCAAGCCCAAACTGCACCAACGTCGGTTCCTTGGGATAAACATCTTCGCGCAATTTCTTCAAGATTCGCTCAGCTGTCAAATCCATTCTAGTGAATACCATCACGCCCGTGGCTTCATGCTTGTCTGCAGATGTCGACACACTTTACGTTTTTGCCGATAGGAATTGCCAACCATAAACTTCGTATTATTGTTCTTGATGATGACATGTTTTGCTTAACTAAGATTTTCGTGCTCCTCTACGAGCGGCATCTGTAGGAAATTCTATCTTTCGCTTTATTGTAACCAATAAATGCAGGTCTTGTGGTATCCACAAGAGTACGTAACGTACGCTCGACACGTCCTCATGTACTTGTATACTCTACCCAGACAGCGGCGACACTGATGTGCCCAGCCGCAGACCGTCCTGTCCTCTCTTGACGGCTGGATCTGCATTTTGTTCAATGCCGCCTCATCAAACTCCGCCAGCACCACGCTAAGGCGACGTCTTCGTTTAACCGGGATTTCTTAGCCCGCGACATTAACGAATAGCAGCATTGTGTAGGCGAAGGCCTTCGGGAGGAGAGCCGTCGAGGTTGCCTCTTTGCTAACAGCGGACAAGCTCGACGGGGTAGTGCCAACCAGCTCTACGAGGTAGAAACGATCAAAGAGCTTGGTTAAATTCTAGAGTTTTCTACTGAATTCAGCGGGTGAGCTCATATGAGAGCCCTCTCAACATATTCTGCAAGGATCAAAATGTCGTTTGAGCACGAGTAGGTCGAGTTCGCATGGGTCGCCCATAAAAAGACAATCTTGCAAGATTTTCTCATAAAGCGCTTTTGACAATAGACACTGTACATGGCCCAAAACCCCGCCAAGACGAAGAGCCTACGGATGATCTCTTGGAACTTGTCTCAGGAATTGCAATTAAGGATGGAGTTCGTTGTTGTAATTGTGTTTACTATTCGTCATCGGAGAAGACGATGAGAAAGCATATTGCGTTCTCTCACGGTAACACGAAGCTACATCCTATCGCTTGCAAGGTCCAGACAATTATGCGGGCGTGAAAACAAAATATTTTGGAGTAAATGTTGAGTTTCGTGATACGGGAGACACTGATAACGCTGCTGTGGCTGCTTTTGCCATTCAAAACTATTTCGATACAGCAGAACATGTATCTCTGAGTGATAACCGGCTGGTTTCGCCCTTTTACCAGCATCTGAAGGGGGCGCGATAGTGAAAGAAAATGCAGTGGCGACATTCGCACATCATCGCTTCTGTAAATGTTGACTCTGAAAGATCCCTTAGTCTTCCCAGTAGTGTGCAGATACTACAGATACTGGGAATGAAGCCAAGACCGCATTGGATACTTACTTGTTCGAGAAATCCTTTCGTCAACTGGTACTGAAATTGTCCAAACTACTGATATTCGCCGTATTCAAAGTGATGGCGACAAGTATTGCCGCAAAATTACAGCATTATTATCTATGGCAAGCATTCACAAAGAATGTGTTTATTTGGTTTATAGAGTTATCGACAATGCTAATACCTCGTTGAAGCTGCATGCAATCCACCAAAATACTACTCCGCGTTCATTCAAGACATTGATAGATCAACATGTTGATATAAAAAAAACGTTTGGACGAAAATTTCGAATCGGTTTTTCAGCAGTCAACTCTTATCGATGGAAAGGGGGCGTGCCAAAATAAGCTGCATCTCAGTGCCTCCATTGCCGGGAGGTTACACAGAAAACTGGAAAATCTGAAACTAACCTAACGACGACTCTGCGGTTCCTTCGGGTGGTTTCATCTTCTTGTCTCCATCAAAAAGCTATTTTCGATCTCCGCTCGATAATTTCCACTTCGGATCAATCTGGATAACGAGCATTGCCCAAGCGAATTCTGTGCTTTCCCAACGCATGTATTTATTATTTTTCTTTCGATTATTGGAACAACCCGATACCGCTAGCTTTGTGAAATTCACCAACCTAAAGAATATCACATGGTTGGTGTTTTGACGTGCTGGGCGCGAGCCTGCCGTTCTGAACTTGGCTTCTGAACAACAAGGCTCGCAGTAAGGAGCTGAGAATGTCAGCTACGGACATTTGGCGACGGTGGTCCGCAATTTTTCGCCCGGAGCGTTGGGTGAAGGAGAACACGCTCTGGTTTTTTTTTACGTATGCGCAGCTTGCATCTCCATTGCGCAACCAACACCGGTAATTCCTACGTACGCACAGCTGAACGCTGCTTTACGTACTCGCAATTATCCCGCTCATTGCGAGATGAGGATGATCACAGGTGTCTATCCGAGGCAACGCACTTTCAAATGCCAGGGCAACTGCGCCACCTGTTCGCGGTTCGTTTGGTGTACTGCGAACCGGCTGCGCCTGAAGAATTGTGGACCGCTCACTTGCCTGCACTTTGCGAGGATTATTAGCGACAGGAAATCGACACCATAATCTACAGGCCCACGCTACACATCGTGAAATCGGTTATCGTCGACACAACCTCCGTGGACACGAACAGTCGAGTATACCGACGTGCCATTTACTTGACCCTAGATGACATCAACAGTCACTTGATTTCGAATCGGCGGACGTTGGTATGTTGATTAATAGGCGCAAGTTCTCAAAATACTGTCACAGCGGTGATCTCTTTAGAGAAGCCGAAATCACCTTGGCAGGTCCCGCTCTGGGAATTACTGGAAGAGTGCCGAAAATCTCCAGATAGTAGTACATCAATACCTCCGAAGGGCAAATCGCTTTTAAGTAAGCCCGTAGTGTTATATCAACTGCGTCGAACTGGTACCGACGCGTCATTGGAGCCTCATCCCAAACAATTAAACTGGTCCGTTTGAGTAAAGCAGCTTCAGAAGGCCGAACACCAAAGTTACAGGTCACAGTTTCATCAGGATCCAGCGGAAGTCTAAACGTCGAATGAGCTGTCCGCTCCCCACTAAGAAGTTGAGCGGCAATTCCACTCCCGCAACAGCAAGGACAATCCTACCTGCCCGGCGAACGCTTGCAAGAATTGTCTCAAGTAGAAACGACTTTCCAGTTCCTCCAGGCCCGTCTAGAAAAAAAAATAGATTCCCAGATGAAAATGGAGCCTGAGTACCTGTTGAATCTGACAATACGTCTTCCATAACCTTATCGTACACACGCTTCTGGTCTGCATTGAGCGACTCCAAAACCTGGGCTCTGTGGGTCAATGTTCCAGGTTCATAGAAAGTTTCGTTTTCAATCAAGCGGTTCTGGTTCCTCTGCTCCGTGTCGCTTTCCATATCTCAACATCGCTGAAATCCGAGAACTGCGGCAAAGAGTCGCAGTACGTAAGCACTTCTTTTGTTGTTCAAGTGCTTGAAAAGGCAGGTCGAATCAACACTCCACCCCCAAATCACTCGCCCAAAGCCAAACGCATTCCAACCACCGAGATAAAGAGTCCTTCAGTGATGCGGAGCGAGCTGGAGAAAAGAGAACCCCTGCCATGTTTTGGAAGGGACTCGTACCTACACCATTTGATCCTCCCACGAACACAAGCCTCGGAACCTTCAAAAGCCTGTTCAAAGGACTCCATCCACCGTCTTGAGCAGCCTCCTGAACGAAATCGCCTCCCCAATCCACGTCGAAAGGGTCGGCGAGCTTGTCACTTACGCGTACTGCAGCAGCTCCTTGTCGATCTAATATTACCTTTCCCTGCCTAGAACGCGCTCCACCAGTCGCGTCAAGGTGCGTAAGGAGACCCAAAGCGTCGTACTGCACAATCCTCTTCTCTGACAACCGACAAAGATCATTTGCATCAGCCCAAAGCAAGAGGCAGGAGAGCAGCTCCACGAGTTCATCGCTCTCTAGCAGCCCATGCCGGTGGATGCGCGTGGTGAGATATGAGGGTGTACAGCTGGAGACAATAGGAACAGATAACTGCTGCTGCATCGACGTGATAGGAACTCGATGGCGAAGAAGGGGGCGGTTAGCAGGCGTTGGCGCCCCTCACTGCAGCCATCGGAGTCTCAACGTCTTGCCGCCGGACCAACGTCTTCGCTCGACCCGTAAGAGGGTAGCGGACACTCGGAGCACCATGTCATTTTACATTGCTTACTTATTTTCGGTCGTGGTACAACAAACCGCCCATACAAACATCAAGACGAGGTCAGCGGCTAGACCAAATCTTGCGCTTTGTATCTACATACAAGCATCGAGTGCTACGTTCATCGACAATACTGACATCACAGTACTGTCTGTAAAAGCTACACACAGTCAACCCACTCAATGCGCAGCTCTTTACTCCTCGTGCGATCGGCGCCATGAAGGAAACTACTCGCCTTGCAACAATTTACTGAACAAAATGTGGTCGTCCACGCCTTTGACCACGCCCTTGACCACGCCCTCTAACTACCTGGCTTGGTAACGAAATCGCGCGATTTGGAGAGGGAGTGCTGTAAGTTTTCGTATTGAAGGGTAGCATTTTAATGAAGAAATGAGGTTCATGGAGACGGATGACATAGGTTTGAGGTGCAGCCAGTATAGAGACGGCAACACAAAACCGGAATCCGAAGCAGGTTGATAACGCAACCATAGTCAGTTCGAGTTCATTGTGTAGTTTCAATTTCATATCGCAAGAA
>AUWJ02013914.1:0-36330 GCA_000468175.2 Phytophthora cryptogea
AAATGACCTCTTCACGGCAACAATCAAACCATCCAGGTTTGAAGTAGCCTGCTTCAGTTGAAGCGATTGAAGTGCGTGAAATATTCCGAGATCTAGTGCGTTCAAATCTGGAGAACGAGGTGGCTGGCACATCAACTCGATGTTCCAGCCATTCTCCTCAGCAGCCGCAATTATATCCTTATCGAAAGGAGAGACGTGCGGGCCCGCATTGTCTTGTTGAACATGTAAAACTTTTTTTTTTTTTCCTGCACAACATTTATTTTAGAACAACGTGATCATTTAGAACAACGTGATCATCAAACAAAATACTTAAGTAACAGAGTCACTTTACCTGGCCATTTCTTGCGAATGGCTGGAAAAACTTTTTCCTTCAGCATTTTCTTGTACAAACGCCGCGTCATATTGACRTTTTTTGTYTCAACTGTACCTGCTAAACGGTTCTTGGAAGAACGTTTTGCAGGGGCACGCTCAACAATTGGCCAWATTCCAATTTTACCATCGAAATAGGAATTSGTTTTTGAGTTGAAACGTGGCCGAGCAATRGCGCAGAGGAACATCACTTTGCCAATATAGCGCTTGTTAGGTGTAGATCGATAAGGCAAGCCTTCATCTGGAGTCAAATAATATCGAGTGGCTCCCTTGTACATGTTGAACCATTTTTCGTCGATATGAACGACGTCGTACATGTGATGCATTCTGTAAGAAGTACCACCTTTCAAGTAAAATGAATTAATAAAAAAATTACTTAAGTACCCAAAAAAAGAAAACCACATTTGTTTTACCTATTGGACGCTGAACATGTAACAAACAAAAGTGTAGTCGGCGAATCTTGTGGGTCTCAGTTAGAGTTGGTTTTACGTGCGAAACTGCGCGACGAAACCAACCAGCTTTTAGGTAGCGCCACAACGAAGTTGGCGGGATCCCTGTAGCACTTGCTAGGGATTCAAGAGTCTGCCGCTCACTCACGGGAACAGAAGCCACGAGCCTTGCCACGTCGTCCTTTTTCCTCTTGAACATTTTTGCTTTTCTTGGACGCTTCGCGATGAGCCTCACGGCATCTTCGCGGCAGCTCCAGATCCCCCATAGTACCCGTCTACTTAAATGGAAGACCTCGGCAGCAGCCTCGACTGCTGCCTTTGCCTTACTCCCATGAGCAGAAAGGTCGACGAGAAATAGCGCTACAGCGACCTTCTTCTCTGGCGTCAGGTTTCGCTTGCCGGGCGTGCGAGGCATGGTGGGGTGTTCTTATTGTAGAGCTGAAAGACGAGTGGTCTACATGTTAGAGAGCGCCAGTCTTCGTTTTACGTTTCAAATCCAAGAACGCTATTTTGACCAATACGGTCACGTATGTGGACCACTCCAACATTCCGGTGGAATATTGCTGCATATAAATGTGGAATGGAGAAGTATTATTTGTGCATCTGGACGGGTTAGTTGCACGTTGTGGTAAGATATACTTCGAAGTATTTCGTAGTGGTGGGCTTGAGTTGACCTCGCTCCATCCTATCTTATTAAACTACATCAAAAAGTGAAGCACGCTGCTATTGGTGTGGATGCTGCCTAAAAATTGGACTTCCTGAAAAACCTTTCTTGTCGGCGCAACTGTGTGAACAGCTCCTGATGAACGAATGAGTGAGGAATTTAATATGCACCAGCCAGAAACGCTAGACGCTTACCTGCTTACGGCTTGAATCGGATGCGAAGTAGCTTTCCAAGCGCTGTCGAAGAGCAGGCAGTGACGGTTGTTCCCAGCAACTGCTAACGTTGATTAACGAGTGAAAAACGTCCTTCCACATGTCCACTTGCCAGTAGCGCTTGAATGGCTTCACGATTCCCCAGTGTGTCTCGCCATTGCAATTTGTACGCGGCTTGACTTCCATATACTCCCCAAAGAGCATGCAATGCAGAGTACCGCACAAAGCAAACGTGTCAATCTGGTTTGTCCACGGCTGTTGCGTTAACATTTCAACGCACTGAAAGCCTTTCACGTGGCAGTTGCCTCTGAAAACAGTCCTCTCCGGGTAATACGTAAGATCAATGGATCGTCCGTAATCGATCAGATAGAGATCGCCTGCCTGAAAATCTTTGTCATGTTGAGGTCCGTGATGGTTGATCGCCAATTCTGACGAAGGGTTTCCAAGTAACATCAGCCAATTGTCAGGTTTTATATCGCCGTGAAGAACTTGTGCATCGTGGAGCAGCTCAATGCAACGTAGCATCCTGATACTGTAGTATACCGCCAGAACTTCAGGAAAAGAGATGCCCGCCTAAGACAAATATGGTTGAGGTTTGAAGTGAGCTCCGCGGATAAGATGAGGTAACCAACCATCTTGTAGTAGTTGAGGACATCGAATAGGGTGCCGACGTGGCCCCTTTCCATGATAAGCATCGCTCCATTCTTTCAAACAGCGAACCAACCGGACATTAGACCCTCGACATTTTTTAATGTGAAAAAATTACGTACCGGGAACAAATTGAGACCAGCAAAAGTTGGTACAGGAATTTTTTCCTCTGCAAGTCCGTTCACAACCTTCAGTTTTTTTCGGATCTTGTTCGTGATGTAGAATTCCCAAGCAAGATTATGACGTTTGTTTTCATACTATTATTCAGCGCAACAACAGTGTAAGACGCAATGGTGGTAATAGGCTTCAGAATATCGTACCTTGACAGCCTTGCTGGTTGTGATACCACTAGACGTATCAACGACATCAGCTGCAAACACATGCGCAAATGATCCGGCGCCGAGTACTCCGACGAGATAAAGAGTTAGCGTTGAGCTCATCTTGACAGCAATCCGTTTTTTTAGTTTCCGCTTGGTTGGGTTGTTGTTCGGAAGTCGTGGCAGCATTTGTGAGTGCAGTTTTACATCATCAGGTCTCGAACACAGATACCAGTCAACCCGTCGATCGAGAATTAAAGCCTGACGATTTTCGAATGTGTACGGGTCCAGCGCAAGAGCAGTTCCAGACATATTTCTGGGAGTTGTGATTGTCGTCGAAGACTGAGCCATATTCCTTGAGGTGAAATCGTTAGTCAATGCACAATTTGTAGCTTGCAACGCGTGTTGTATATTATCAAATCCGGGATCACACGACAAAAGTTAGATAGCCAACGAGATGAGATGCAGACTATACCTCGATGGCTCTTCTTGTGCTAAGTTCCTGGTGGGACCTTGAATCCAGTGGCTAAGGCATACGCTGTTCGATGAGCAAGCTCGAATAAAAAGGCAGGTGCGTTCCTGATAAAATAAAGATGCCGACTTGAGACAGAGAAGCTCTCCTCTACCTTTCAGCAAACTCTTTCGTGGCAGCATCCTTTTCGGCTTGCATGAGAACGTCCTTGTTCGTTAGTCGCCCACGGCGAACCAAATCATCTCGGGCCCCAAGAGGTTTTCTTTTCTGACTCCATGTCTTCTTTCCTGTCTGTGGCTCTTCCGGAACTTCGTCGCTGAAAATTTGAAATGTCTGCTTTGGAATGGATTCGTTCGGGTCCTGATTAAGTGATTGATCCTGCGCGTTCATTGCAACGCTGTCAACGGAATCGTCGAACACGCTGAAGTGAAGCTTTCGCTCAACAGGGGCGTCCTCCTTCACTTCCCAGGCAGTAGGTTTTGGTTGTCTTGGTGGGCTGCAGAACATGTTATTGATATCCTCCAATGCGACACGAGTATTGATGGTCATATCTTCTTGGTCATCGTGCTGAGTTGATACTGGCTTGCTTGGCTTGGCTGCGCTAGAAGTGACAGGAAATACTGTTGGTTTCTGCTTTCCAGATTTTATTTCTTGAGCGATTGGCGGTGCTGTGGTTGACAAGATTGCAGCTGAAGAGGTTGCATGGGAAGCTGAATTCACGCCAGTGGACATACTTTGTAGTGCCCGGCTGTCTAGCAGGCGACGTCTATCGAGTGCTTGCTTAAACGCGCGAGCTCGGAGTTCTTCGAAGGAAAGTACTCCACCTGTCTCGGATTTGAGCTGTTTGACATCGTAGCAGGATTTTTCCACTCTGCCCTTTGCCGCATGTTTCTGTTGGCGCGTCTTCTTATCGCTCGCTGTAAAATTCTTCAGCGGTTCCTGTGCGAGCATTTCCTCCTCTGTAGCAACCCCCTCCAATCGCTGTCGCAGTGTTCGAGAACGATGTGTGAGGGGTGTTGGTCGCTTTGGTTCAGGCTCAGGCAACGAAAATTCATCGTCGACAAAAACCTGTAAGGGGCTTGCATCTGACTGGCCACTTAGTACGGGCAGCGCTCGACGTCTTGGATGCTGGCCAGCATCAACTGTTTCACGAGGAGCAGGTGGGTTCCAGGCACTCGGCGCCAGCTCATTTTCTTTGTCCTGTTGTTGCATGGTGCCGAGCTTTTTCCAGCCACCGTTACCGTCAAAAGGATCAATAGAGTGGCCAGCGGGGTCCTCGTAAATAATAAATACCGGTTTGTGCGCGTTCGCTTGTTGAACACGTTGGGCCCGAGCAGAAGCTTGGTGTTGGTGGAGCTGCTCGCGCTGCGCATCATTCAGTTCCACCGTTCCATGCATCGACAAACTCTCAAGAGCACGGCGGTGAGTTACCTCATCAATGTCGTTAGCTCCAGTCTCTTCCGTCATCTTCAGCCACTGCCGACTCATGCGGCGCTGGAACTCCTTGTATTTCCTCTCCAGAAGATCTTGTGGCTGAGCGTTCCTGCAGCGATCACCACCGTAACAACAACAACAGTAAGACACCACACAATCAAGAAAATCTGCCTGATAGCCACGTACTTTTGGCTGGCTTTCAAGTAAATCTTGTGGGCTTGTGGGTAGTTGGCCATGGTCTCCAGCACGTAAGCCCAGCCAATGTAGAACAAGGAGACACGCTCACCGATCTTGTTCTGGTACAGGTACTTGAAAATGTCTTTGGGATTAGACACCAAGTCCGCCTAAATGCACAGCAAAGCACAACGTCAATACAAAACTCCTACAGCCAACAATCTCTCCACTCACGTATTGGATCCAGAGACGGATGTAGCGCATGTCGTTCGTGTACTTGGGATTATCCTTGAGCTCTCGCGTGCATTTCTCCAGTACCGTGAACTTCTTGCGGGTGTCCTCGGGCATTTTGACTTCGAGCCAGCGCACGTAGTCAAGCCATCCGGCGAGCGGGTCGTCTCCTCTGTAGGCTTCCAGTGCGTCCTCCTTGGCCTTCACCTCGTCCTCCAGTCGCAGCTTCGTCTGGAACGACTCGTGCGCCCGTAGCGCCTTGTTCAGGTCTGACACGTTACGGCCGCGCTTGAGCGGCATGACGTTCTCCTTGGACGTCTCCCACTCGAAGTCGTCGGCCTTGCGCTTGCGGCTGAAGGAAACAGCGTCTGCGAACGTCATGCGGTCCGCGGCGGCTCTCGTCATGGCCGTCCGGGGCTCTGCTGGCGTCCTGCGTCCTGCGCTCTGCTGCCTGTCGCGTTCGTCGGGCGCTAGACTTGGAATCTGTATGGCCAACGTCAAGCGCTTCTGACAGGGGTAGGGAAGAACCATCACTCTGGTTGATGTTGATGTTTGTATGGTGTGGCGCGCTTTGAAAGTTTGAAAGTTGCCGCCAAATGTGAAGGTAGGTACCTCGCTTCAGTGACATTTTGAGCTTTCACTTGAGTGCCCAGCTTGGCGTGTTCAATATGCAACCAGAGACGAGAGCGTACCAACCATCGCAGTTGATGGGGAGCGCTGTAATGTCCGGCTTTCTAGCGTAAATTCTCGGCACTGCGAGTTGGCGTACAGTGTAGCCACCCTTCGGCAGCTCCTTGAACTGGAGCCCGCACCAATCGCCACCCGTAATCAGCGTGTTTAGCGGATCGATTGGCGATCGCTTTAGACAGGGAACCAGATCGTCTCGTGTGCCGCCCACCACACAATCCAATCTAAACGACGACGATGACCCTCAAGCTGCAAGGAGCCTTCACCGCGCTCGTGACGCCGTTCACGGAGGACGGCAGCGCCGTCGACTACGCCAAGCTTCGTGAGCTGGTGGAGTGGCAGATCCAGGAGGGCATCAACGGCCTCGTGCCCGTACGTAGATGCATCTCCAGCCAGTGGAATCTCCCATGCTAACAACTCCACGAATTGCTGTGACTGTTGCAGATGGGCACGACGGGCGAGTGCCCAACGGTTTCCCACGAGGAGCACGACCGCGTGATCTCGGAGGTCGTGGCTACCGTCAACGGCCGCGTGCCGGTGATTGCCGGAACGGGCTCCAACAGCACCGCCGAGGCTCTGCGTCTCACGCGTGCCGCCAAGGAGCACGGCGCTGACGCCTGCCTCGTCGTCTGCCCGTACTACAACAAGCCCACGCAGAAGGGTCTGTACGCCCACTTCAAGGCCGTGGCTGAGATTGGTCTGCCCGTGGTGGTCTACAACATCCCTGGCCGGACCAACGTCAACCTGTCGCCGCAGACGATCGCTGAGCTCTACAAGCTGCCCAACATCGTTGCCATCAAGGAGTCTACGGGCTCGCTGGACCAGGCCATGGAGATCGCCGCTCTGTGCGACATCACGATTCTGTCCGGCGATGACAACTTGACTCTGCCGCTCATGGCCATGGGCGCCACCGGCGTCATCAGTGTGCTCTCCAACGCCTGTACGTCCCGCTATTGTTATGGTTGATGTGCACCAGGAAACTTAATCCCTGTGTTCGTTTTTGTTATGTGCGAGTAGCCCCCAAGAAGGTGCTGGCTGTCACCGACCCGATGCTCAAGGGTGACTACGCTGCGGCTCGCAAGGCTGCTCTGGAGAACGTACGTCTGGATCTATGCACCGGAAACGGGAATCTTCGCTTGATGCTAACACTTTTATCTGTCTCAACTGCGTTCAGATCTTCCTGGTCAAGTCGCTGTTCAGCGAAGCCAACCCGCAGCCCATCAAGAAGGTGCTGCAGCTCATGGGCAAGTGCACGGCTACTGTGCGCGCCCCGCTTGTGGAGTGCGAACCCTCGACTGTCGAGAACCTTACCAAGCTGGCCAAGGAGCACAAGCTTATCTAAGCAAGTGTAATGCAGACCGTGAACTCTTCATATTCATTCATCTTGTGCATAAATCAAATACATGGAACATGCAAGTGTAAGCGTGTCGTCTATTGCCGTTGAAAGTGTTAATCAGGAGCGTGTGAAGGCAAAGGTGCGTATCATCGCTATCAAACCACATAACATTATTAACAACGTGCTGGGAGCACTCGAGATCAAAACCACAAGACTCACTTTCTCGTTCACCCTTCAGCACTTCTCCATCTCTCGCACTGCACAACAATCAAGCTCCGTCCGTCTAGTACCTGCTTGAGCGGTCCGAGTCGACGCTGAACCCGCTAATGCGCGAGCCCTCGCGCGAGCTGTACGACATTCCAGAGCTGTACGAATCCACACTAGACCGCGAAGCTCGGAAGCCGTACGAGTCAACAGACACCTCGCTCTGAAGACGAGAGTCATCCATGGCTTCAGAGAAACCCGTGGCGCGGGAGTCCTCGGTCTCTCGCGAGTCTTCGGTGGCGCGGTAGTCCTCCGTGAAACGCGACTCCACCGTAGCACGCGATTCCTCGGTGGGACGGTAGTCCTCAGTAAAGCGAGACTCCACCGTCGGGCGAGATGACATCGAGAAGCCCATGTCGCGGTTCGAGTCGTGGTCGCTGAGTCCGGTAATGCGAGACGTGTCCTCGGACATTCCACTCACAGTGCTGAATCCTCCAATGCTGCCACCAATGCTGCCGAATCCACGGGCCTTCAACTCGGCCTGCTCCATCGAGTCAAGACGCGACTCCATGTGGGAGGACTCCGAGTCGTGCCAGTCACCAGGTTGCAAGTACTTGTTTTGTCTCGCCGACACCACCGAATCACCGAAGTTAGACATGGAAGCTTCGCTCTGGCCGCCACCATTGACCGACGAAAGGTCCGACACGTTGCTCATGCGGTAGGCATCAATTTCAGCCTCGTTCTGGTGTTCGGCCGATCCCGAGGTACCGTAGCTGACCTTGTCCGAGTATTCATCAGTGTCCAGGCTGCTCTTCGGAAGAGAGTGCATCGAGCTGCCATTACTCGAGTTGAGCTCCGAGCCACGCTCCGCCGAGGACATGATGGCAACAGAAGACTCCTCCTCGCTCATCATGTTCATGGTAGCCTTGTCGTTGTTGCGAGCCGATATGTTGGCTACATACGTGAGGTCAATCTTGCCACCGCCGTGGCCATTAAGAGCACTGTCATCCATGTCACTAGCCATTGACGGCGAGTTCAAGTCGAAGGCCTTGTTCGCGTTCATCCGTTGCTCCTTGCGACGGCGCATGACGAAAGCAAAGCCCACGACGCCGACGATACAGCAGCCTACCACAGCTGCCATGATGATCACGCCGTTGGTGCCAAGGAAGTTGTTACTGCCAGACGAGGTGGAAGCGGTCTTGGTAGCACCCGAAGACCCCGACTCCGTCTGCTCGGTCGTATTGTCCGAAGTGGCTGGTGCCGGAGTCGTCGTTGGCGTCGTCTTGGAGGACTCCTCCGACGTGACGCTGTCCTCGTTCGGAGCTGATCCAGACTTGGAGGTCTGCCCCGCCGCACTGTCCGACGAGCTACCAGGGGCGCTCGTCGTGGTATTCGAGCTGCTGGCTGAAGAGCCTGCGTCCGAAGAACCTGTGGAAGACGAGGGCGCCGAAGTTAGCGGCGGAGCAGTTGTTACGGGCGGAGCAGTGGTTGACCAAGAGGTCGAACTTGAACCACTTGATGAAGCAGTTCCTACGCTACCTGTTGTGGACGTCGACGAGGACGAGATGACGGTGTCGGCTGACACGATGCTGATCTTCTTGAAGACGACGTACTCGTCCGCTGAAAGACTGAGCGAGGCGTCACCGGGCAGAGCCACCAGACCGACAATAATGTAGTCTCCTGCTGTGGGCAACGTGAACGTGTTGGTCTCCAGAGCTTTCGTTCCGTCCGTCGCAAAGGCTCCGCTGCTGGTTCCATCGGCTCCTGTCGGCGTTCCACCCACGTTCGTGGCGCAGTTGGTTCCGGACGTGCATGCAGACAGTGTGGACGTGGTCACCGCACCTGGGAGTCCGGTGGTCGTGTCGATGGCGTTCGGGAAGATGGCGTTGCTGAGGCCTGTGACGGCTTTGGCCGTCCATTTGACCGTGATGAGGTCGTTCACGTGGAACTCGGAGGCTGTGAGCGAGAGCGTGACGCCCACGGGGCACCGACCGACGTTGCTAGCCTCGAGCGAGTCGAAGCTGAGGGTGCCGACTGTACCATTGGTAGATGACACGCCCATGCAGTAGGTGGTGGATCCGTCCTGCGTGAAGCCCGAGTCGATGTTGGCAGCCTGCGCAACGGAGCCCAAGAGCACGGCAGCGAACGCCGTCACGACCTTCATCCTGCTAGACAAGTAAGTTTCTCGAAAGGAAAAGTAGGTCGACGAGGCCTGACGGACTGCTGTCCTAAGAGCTAATTGACACTAGAGCGGCACTGTTCGTTCGACGCCTTCAATCGGGTCGAGAGCAATTCCGCCAGCAGCAAAGAGCAAAAGGCCGAGCAATCTGGAAATGATTGCAATCCGACTGACTCCCGGTCTGGTCGGCACAGGCAGAGGAGAGTCGGAAGACAGGCCTCTCCCTACCTCTGGGCGCCTTTACTTGTCGCCACGAAAGGAGCCCAGCTGGTTCTGCTGCGGGGGCACCGCATTTCTGCACTGTTCGCCCGAACCGCTCTCGACACTGTACTGGAGACACGTTGAGAGCTGCTCGTCCAGCGCAATATGGAGCGCCACGCTCCAATTGTCCGCCAAATCGCATCGTGTCGTCATGCTTTCAGCGTCAGCATGACGGACGTTAGAGAAGTTAGGCGTCGGTTGTGTAGGCTTTCACAGTTGGAGTTGCTGTAGTTCATCAGCATTGCTGCTGCGTGATGAACTTGCCTCCGTCTTAAAGTATCCCCACGAACGGGCGATGTCCAAGATGGACAATACTTTCGCTCCATAGAGTGCTGAGGCTGCGTGGAACTCGCGCGGCTCGAGCGGTGCTGGGATCGGCAAGTTGCAGCGACAAAACTTTGAAACTCTATTGTTGATCCACGAGCGGCGCTGCAGCTCCGCACCACTCCGTCCGACGCCGCTCCACGACGGTGCCATGCATATGGAGACGATCAACCAACGGATTCAACCTCCTCACAGTCAAATTGAACTGCAGTGCCGAGCATGACAAGCAGTCAAAAGCATGCCACTTTCTAGTGCAGAGATCGTCCCCAAGGTCCGATGTTCGCGGCGCAACGCAGCAACAACGAGCACCAAGACCGCGAGCGGGCGACGGCGCTTGCTAGCCATCACTCGGCGGTTGCAGTCACGGTGAGCTAAAGGTACGAATCACCCGCCGTCCAGAAGCTGAGCATTACGCTACCAAACTCGCAGACCCATGGGCTCAATCTGCAGACGCGCAAGGCCACTCGTTAGGTGGTCGCAACCTTATTTCGCGGCTTGGTGGCGCCATCTTGCTCGCTCTCTTCCATGAGTCCACACAGGCAAGCGTCGACAGCTTGTGGTGCTTTCGCTAGACTCAGAGGCAGGTGGCGCGTTACTTCTCGCGGCGATCCATAGTCGCGGCCAAGTGCACGACAGCACAAGGCGCTTGACCCCCACCTTTCTTTCAGGAACCTTCACGCCCCGCAGGCGGCGGTCGTAGCCAAGAGACCAAGATTACCAGCAGCTCTTCCGGCTGTCCAAAGCCAAGCTCGAGTGAAGCACGTGACCGACAGCTGAAGAAATAAGACAGCAACGTCCCAAGACGGACGCATCTCATGTGGCTTACGCTCGTCGTTGAGACGAAGGACCAAGTGTCCGCTAAAATGGTTATTAGATACCTTCGAGTACTACCTGCTAGATCTCGAGCGCTGCGTGGTCGTCCACGGCAATGATGTAGGCATCTTCACCAACAAGCTCCTTGCTCTTGAACTCCACAGGCCGCTCCCAGCTTGTGACCAGCGTCTCCACGTTCACGTAGTACGGAGCCTGACTCGCCGGGTCAATGTACATGACCCACACACTGGAGCTGCCTGCCGAGCTTTCAGCTGTTGCCTCGGACTGGGGCAACCCCACGACCTCCGCAGAGCCGTCACCGAGTGCAGCGGGCGGCTCCCACGAACTCTCGCCGGTCTTGGTGTTGTAGTAGAACATCTGGCCGCTAGCCTCGTCCAGGAACTCCTGCCAAGTGCCCATCGACTCGTGTGTGGGTCTGGGCTGTCCGCCTGTTGTCGTGGCGGCGGCTGTGTGTGGCGTCGTCGAAGACGAATTTATGGCGGCGTGGTCTTGCTCTGCGGGGGCAGGCCACTGTGTCTCGTTCGTGGCAGGGTTGTAGTAAAAGGACTTGCTAGTCGTGCTGTCCACGTAGCGCTCCCAAAGTGGTTGCACCTCTGCTGCAGAAACCTTCGAAAGCTCTTCCGTGTCGTCCGAGAACGCGAGCTCGGCAAGCACCACGGGGGTGAGAAGACCACCACTGGGTGAAGTTGCTGCTGGTTCATCTTTTGACTCGAGCTCAGGCCCAACCATCATTTCAGCTTGCAACAGCGCATTGGTGGCAGTTGATTCCACGGCTTTTTCCAGCAGAGTAGCAAGACCTTGCTGGTCAGTGGGCTGTTTCACCTCCACCGACAGTTTGTCCCCTCCACTCTCCGCAGACACTTGCACCACATTTCCACTCGACTCTTTTGCATCATCAACGAGGTCAAAAACATACTCACACGAGTCTTTGCGGGCCCCAAGCATTGCATCCT
Source organism: Phytophthora cryptogea (assembly GCA_000468175.2). Lineage (NCBI taxonomy): Eukaryota > Oomycota > Peronosporomycetes > Peronosporales > Peronosporaceae > Phytophthora > Phytophthora cryptogea. The sequence continues at coordinate 11,749 of AUWJ02013914.1, forward strand.
TCTCTGGTGGCTCTGCTTCCTCGATTGGCAGCGTGTTCGATGGCATCTCGACGCCTATCTCACTACTCACCGAATCCGGCGCAACTTGCTGGGCCAATTCCTGTACACCACCAACTGAGCTTGAATCCACCACCGTTGTTGTGGCTGGATGTTCATTCTCCATGTCAACGGATTTGTTTTTTTTGGCCTTGTGGCGCGTCTTCCTCCGTGCTTGGCGACGCTCTTTTGCCAACATGAACCGTAGCTGGTCAAGAATTAGTCGACGTCGAGCAAAACATCGATACTGAGCTTGGATCTTGCAAGACGCTCCGTGGTGCTCCGCAGACGACAGCGTTGAATCGTTATCGACCGCAATGTTCACGTCGAGATTTACGGCAGGTGTGAGTTTGCGCGTGGTTGTCGACGCCAGTTTCTCCTGCTCTAAGTCTCCGTGATCACTTGTAGTTTGATTGTTTGTGTCAACACTCGGCGGATCCACCTTCTCGGAATTTGCAAGCGTATCCGTCATCGCTGACGCAGAAGTTAAACCAACGATAACACTAGCGAAACTTGCAGCCATGCCATCTCTTACGGTGGTGAGCGTAAGAGCGGGCTCCTTTGTCGGTGCAGAATACTTTTCTGCGGTCGAGTCGCTGTCGCTCAATGTTTGGAGGTTTTTGTTATCCAGGATCGAGGCAGAATCCCCGTCGTTGTCTATGCTCTCCTTTACAGACTTTTCGTTATCTTCCAGTTGAGTTTCGACATCCATGACGGCAGCGGCAGTCGTCAATTCTGTTGATTCCTGTTGACTATCACGCTCGACTTGTTCTGTACCTGCCGATTCGGATACTTTCCGAGATGAAACTCTCTTCAAGAACGATCGCGTCAATTCTTGCTGACGCTGTAGTAAAGGGCCTTCTTCGGGTAAACCAGCTTTGCTGTCGTGGGAATCTGGAAAGGAGACTACTGCAATCTCAGGTTTAATGGCGTTAGGAGAAGGCCCTTCATGTACACTTTCCACAACCTTCGACTTCTTCAAAACTTCACTAGTTATAGCTTTGGACTTCTTATCTTTGCGCTTTGGCGAACTGGCTCCCCCCTCGACCCTCTTTGGGCTCGTAGCTGTGGGTGTGCCGTTTTTCATAGCTTCTTGATCCGTACGATCTTTGATTTCCATTTCCTTACCAATAGTTTCTCGACGAGTATCAATGCTCGGCAGCAACTGCCCAGTACTGTCATGTATTGGCCTGGCTGACACGTCGGCAAATGCAGTTAGGGGCGTTTGTGTTGGGAAATCATCGGATGACACAGCCTTCGACACTGGTTCTGCTATTACTTCCAAAGTCTCTGTTGGGTTGGTATCACTCAGCCTTGCAGTGTTGTGGGTTATCGCCACAACGACTCCAGTTTGAAGTGAATGATGTTCGTTCGGCGGTAGCGAAACAGTTGAAGCCTTTTCACTGCCAATTCCACTGCGTTGGCCATGCAGTGTGCCAGCTGAATGGCCATCACTGACAATACCAGCACCAGCACCTAATGTATCAAAATCTCTTTTCACCCCGATTTGCACTTCAGCATTCGTGTCACGAAATGCTGCTAGGTTTCCTCTGCACGCATCGTGTAGATTCTCGGAATCACTCTTGCTGCACGCAAATTGTTGTTGTGGTAAGTTAGAGTTTATCGTAAGAAACAAATTTTCACTCTCCATTTTGCCTATTCGGCCGAAATCGTGATCAACCTCTTGACTTTCCAGGGAGGATATACTGAGTATTGCGGCCACGCTTTCAGACGTCTCGTTTTCTTCACGAACAATTTGAGGAGAATGGGGTGCTATCACTTGATAGTCGTCAACACCAGAGTGAGCTGTACTCGTCAAACTTTCGGGAAAAGAAACACGTTCCTGATAGCTATCACGGATAAATTCGCTGCCTTTGATACTTGGTCCCACGTCCACTCTCTGACTCGGCTCGCCTGCCTGTTGCCCATTACCCACGACAGTGCCCTTGACGATATTCGTACTCTTGGCAATTTCTTGTGCATACAAACCCGTCGTCAGCTCATTTCTCGTATCGAAGGGTGCTTTGTTCTCACTCAGCTGAGGAGCTGTAGCTTCAAACGAAGCAGCAATTTCTTTCTCGAGACTCATCGCGATATTCCCGGTGAGCACTACTTCACTCAAGGGAATGGTGCCTCGTCGTCCTTCATTCGTCATACATAAAGCTCCTTCATCCGCATGCACAAACGCATCCACTGTAGTAGAACTCTCCGGGTGAATACTGTCATAACTTCCGGTGCCTGCGAACTCCTTCACAACACGAATAGGACCCCCAGCGGGTATGACAGATATGCCTCCCTCCTTTTGTGATTCTCGCGGTGCATATACCGGTGAAGAATCTGTATGTTCACTAAATAATCCGCTGTCGACTTGATCAGCGCGGCCTTCTGTCAGGTATTCGTCCTCAATTTTCACGCTTTCTCGACACATTGTGCTCATTATTGTTTGTTTGCTGTCAGAATCCACTTCAGTTGAAAGATTGCTGTCGGGTATATCATCATCCTTGATCCTATCTTGATAAATGTTTCCTTCTGGAGAACTGGTAGGGTGTACTGAGGAATGCACATCAGCGACTGCATAACTCAGCGCGATATTTGGTTGGTCATGGTAGGAAGCTTCTGAAAGATCATCCAGTGTCTCATTTGTGGATTGGCACTCCCACATATCCGGAGGGAACTTGAGTGGGGGAACCACCAGTTTAGGAGTTTGCGGTGTCTGATTGAGCAAAGACTCAGCTGACGGTTGAAACACGTTCTGAGTGGGTACCGTCAATTCAATTCCATGAGCATTGAACTCTATGGATGAACCAATTTCTTGATTCCCTTGGTATATCGGCGCACCGATACCAATTGCTCTTGCAGACGATATTTTCACGGTTGATCCAGAGCGTGGACGCTTTAGATGGTTCTTGCTTTTCGGAAAGTTTTTGATAGCTTCCTCAATCCTCCGAGAATCGTTTGCTGTGGCGGCCTTTGCATATCGCTGCGCCTTCTTCAGCTGATCCTGCACATGCTTGGATAGGCGCAGATGTGACTTTGTGTGACTTTGAAAAGCTTCAAGCACTTGGGCGATGCGTTTTTCTTGAGTCAAATGGGCTTCATTGATTTCGGAGGAAATCCCTCTGATTACAAGCGAGCATGCTGAGCCAGACGGAACCCAAGGTGTCCGCGTTGTACCACTCGGCTGACGCTGCAAGGTTGGTTCGTGCTGTGCTTCGTGTTTCAATACTTGATTTGTTGGTGGAGGTTGTCCCTGAATCTGCTTCTCGGACCTCTTTTTGCTCAAGAGCTTGCTCCGCCGTCGGGTTTTGTCTTGAATCGCTTGTTTGTCTTCTCTGTCCTTTTTGGGTTTGTTCTGCTGCGAAGTTTGTCGACCCTTGCCTAACATCATTTGACGATCATGCTCCTGCTGACGCTTCTTGCGGCTTCGAGCAAGGTGAAGACCACTACCACAAGCAGGAGCTGGGCTGTTATGTAGAGGGTTGCTAGCACCCTTTTCATTGCCTTTTCGTCTTCGTCTTCGGGTGGTGGACTTTGCTTCTACCACTTGTTGGTGCTGAAGAGTATTGTATAGCAGTTCATACGTTTCGAGTTCTAGTCGGCGGAGCGTGAGCTGCTTAAATTCAGGCCCGCGAGCCAGCATTTCCCTCCACTTGGAAGGGTTCTGTGGGGCGGATGACTTCCACGCAGCACGGTTCTGGGTCTGGGTAGCATCTATAGTGCAAGGCATCTCTGACCTCGTCTTCGCCGATTGAGGACGCGGACGCATCGATATCCCAGTGCCCGTGTTGGTTAAAGCACTGACTTCACCGGCGCGACGTGCTAGTGATGCTGATTGTGGGCGAGTTACCACCTTCTTGGCTGGAGCGGGAGACTTTCGACCTGATAAAGGGCTACCACGATCTCGATCTCGAGATTGACCTTGAAAATAGTGGGCTTCTAGCGCAGCAGCTCTCGTCTCGAAATCCATTGCGTTAATATCGTCAACGTTGTGCTTTTCTCGCTGCCGCATTAGCTCAGCCACGCGATCCACACCAATCCACTGCGCTGTTGCGTCGTGGGGACTTGCACGACCCAAATCGCGATCGTAAGACCACTCCGACATAAAGTTCCGCGTCACTGATTCGGTCATGGAGCACTGTGGTGCTGATCCTAACGATGCGTCACAATCACCAAATGCTTCTACTTACCAGGAACAAATGTGGTCATCTATTTTCCCCCTCCTGCTACATCGTGAAACTGTTTCACGCTAAGAAAATAATACATGTACCTTGTAGAAGCGCCTTCATCTTGCTTTTTCTCACCTACAACAAAGCCAACACCAAACACACACGACAGGAGGACCATATCAAAGTTATTGGGTGTACCCTTCATGATCTCCTTACAACTTCCCCATGTTCCTTCTTCCTGTGGCGTTCAACCACGACGCAGCACCGCCGTAGTGCACTGTCATATGATGTGATGCACCCCACTAGTCTCCTACTTCCGCTTCTTCTCCGCCCACTTGTCCGAGCCGTAGCACGTCGCCGCACCGGCGCCGACCGCCAGCACCGAGTTCCGTACCGCTGACCACTTGCCACCTACAACACCACACAGTAACCAGTCAGCTCCCTCTCCTGCAGCCAGCAACTGCTCCAGTCCACGTACGCATCAAGAGCGAGGGCACGCCCACCACAACGGCCAGACCCGCGGCCGCCACCTCCGGGTGCTCACGACGGAACTCGTTCGCCTTCACCAGTTCTACACCAGCAACAGAACCCACGGCGTCAACCTCACTGCAATAACTACTACAACGCCAAAGGAATCCACGGTACTGACGCTGCTGAGCGACGACCAGCGCGCCTTTCACAGGCACCAGCTGTCCGTCCGCGATCTTCTTGCTTTCCTGCAGCTGCATTTGCGTCGCGTAGAGCTGCGCGTTGAGGCTCTCGCGTGCCACGCCCAAGTGTTTGCGCAATTGCGTGCCCTCGTCGCCCTCTGCGCGCTTGAACACGTCCACAATAGGCGCCACGATCGTCCTGGTGGTCTCCCACGCGTGCTGCGTCGCCTCGTGGATCGCGTGGCGCGCAGAGCTCGTGAGCTCCTTGGCCTGGTCCACGGGCCCCGCCGTGGCGTCCCGCACGCTCTTGGACGCCTCGTCCAGCTGCTTGGAGACGGCGTCCAGCGCCCCGTCCCACGGCTTCCCGCCTTTGTCTGCACTCGCCATCTCGGAATCCGTAGTGCCCGACCCCACGTTGTATGAGGTCATTTTGTAATTGCACCAAACCTCTATGACTGGATAATTGACAGAGGTCGACTTTAGAGTGAGGTATTTCTAAGATATTCGTACCTGTTTATTCATATCTTTTGGGAGAACCAGCTTGGACCTTGCATAACGAAATGAAAGCCGGTACTGTGTTTTAGACATTCGTTGACAGGTGCAACGGTCGGATGGAGGCAGCGGAGACTCAGCTGGCGCGGGCGCTAGCGGTGCTCGTGGAGCGCGACTTCCCGCAGTCTCGCGGGCTGGAGACGCGCCTGGACGCGTACTTGCAGCTGGAGGAATTGCTGCGTCTGGAAGACTCGGAGAACTCGGTAATTGAGCTGCGACGTCATGTGTCAACACTTTTGAGCGAGTTCCGCTTGGACCTGCAGCAGAATTCGCTCAGTGACGTGCTGCAGGCGACGCTGCGTTGCCTTTCGTACTTTATGCACCACAGCAGCCTTGCGGCCGCCTTCTCAGACGAGCACATGGCCTTCTTTTCGGGAGAACTGGTGCGGCTCCTGTTCGCTACGTCGGACCAAAACACGTACAAGTTGTGTCTCTGGTGCCTCACAGTGCAAAAGTTCCCCAAAGAGAGACACAAGTTCTTACCACGCACAGTGGAAGGAATGGTGCAGGCGGTGGTGAATCCATTCAAGTCTCGAGCGAGTGCGTGTGTAATTGAGAGATTGGTGAGGTGGACTTGGGACTGACTTGTTTATTTGCTGCTGTAGTTGAAGTGCAGGCGCTGAAAGGACTGTTGTTGCTGCTGGTTAAGTATCCAGAGCAAGTGGGTGTTAATGGTGCGGTGCTGGGGATCTGGGTGCGACCGATTGCGAGTCGATTGGCGAGCAGCGAGCTGTCGACGAGGACACATGCAAGACTGCTGCTAGAAGAAGCGAGTAAGCACATGTCGAAGTGGTCGGAGGAAACATTGAACATGGTCCAGGATTGCGCTGTCAAGTATTTGTTCCCCGTGATGAAGACGCACATGGAGCGTGATGGACTGAAGGATGCCATGCTTCTGTGGCAGCTGACGATGGTACTGCTACGATCAAGGTTTGTGGCTGATCTTGCAATGCTGAATCAAGTTTTGTACGTCCCTGAAAAGTGCGTGGAGGATGACGATGCAGCAGTTCGACTGATAGCAATGCAAGCATGGGCACAGCTTGTGGATGTATTTCGCGACAGCAAGGTCTGGATATTTAACAAAGCTGTGGTGAAATTGCTGGCGTGGCCGATTACGGTGTGCTTGAAGCAGGAGCTGCTATTAAATGTTGTTGAAGCAGCATTTCTGTCCTGGCGCAAAATGGTAAGCATTGCAATCCAGGGCTTCAACGAGTTCTGTGATTCTGATAATTCCAAGAAGGAAACTCTGCCAGGTTGGAAAAACTGGTTTGATGCGCTTGTTATGTCACCTTTGCTCACATTGATGCGAAAGTGGCTGAGGGCCAAAGATCGCACAACACCTCCCGTTGAACTGCAACAGTTTATCGACTTCGCTAAACAGATATGGGGTACTTATGATTCCAGAAAAAGCAGAAGCAGCCCCGCACGAAGTGAAAACAGCAGTAGCACCGTCATGGGAGGATCATCTTCGGAGATTTCCAGCAAGACGGAGCTAAGTCTGAAAGACGGTAGAAGCTATGAACGTATATGTGTCACCTCCCAGGAGATTGGACTTGCATTTCTTCTACAGGATGTTTCTGGGGCTGTTCAGAATTTGATCATGATATCTGATGAGTGCCGTGAAGAGTACGGCAAAGAGTGTGCGAGCGAACTAGCGACAACCATTTGGAAGGGGTTCTGCAAACGCATTCACTCGAGCAGCAGACAAAGAGTTTCACATGCGACATCAAGATATGGTCTACGTCTTTTGCGGATGTCCATTGACTTTTCTTTTGGGATATTGACTTCTCGATCGTCTTCAGCCGATGCATCAACGTCAAACCATAATAATGATCAGCATGTCGAGGGCCACATAAGTCCGGTAGTTGTGGCCTCTGTCGGGTTTGGATTGGAGTGGCAACTGCAGTTGCTGGCCCCACTCATGTCTGGCGTTGTATCTCCGGTAGATTTGCAGGCTGCAGTTCTTCATTCGAAAGGCAATTTGTTCGACCATGTCACGCAACGAATGAATTATCTGAAAGAAATGTACTCACAGTGCGCAACTGTGATGAAAGAATGGGAAGAAAATGAAGCTGGAGAAACTCCAATTGATTTTTCGTCCAAAACGAATTTGCTGCTGTACGTTATGGTGAACCTGATATTTGAGTATGCAATATTCGTGGATGATGTGAACAATGACCATGAAACGCAGTGCACTCTAAAAACCCTCGATGTTGTGATCACAAAGCTTGTGCAAAGCGTGAGAAGTTGCAATCAGCAGCCTTCACATGCTCTGGAAAACGCAATTCAATTTTGCGAGGAAGCCATTCATTCAGCACATGAACTTTTCGATGAGGACCCGGTTGAAGAAAAACGAAGCATGCTTATTGAACTCGTAATTATCGCTAAGAAATTGACGAATGCCTCACTGCTGCTAGATTTGCAGCAGTCTCGCGACAGAAGTAGTCGTTCTGCACTAGCAAGCTCCACCACTGCTACGGGTGCTTCTGATTCTGGTGCTGAAAAAAAGCGTGCAGACATCATTGTACGAGAGTCCGAATATGTGTCTGCGTCGTTGGATACTAGTACCTCCTCGCCATGTCTACTTAGTAGTGAAACTTCTTTGAGACCGAGTGTGAGCTGTATTGATCCCAATCCAGACTTTCTCATGGATGAGCAACCAACGAATGCCCAACAAAATCAAGACCGTGCCATATCGCTAGCTGAAGGCAAAATACATGCTGGAGCTGCTCCAGCGACTCCGCCGGCGGGAAGAATTGCAGATGAACAGATAATGGAAAATTCCCAGCGTAAGGCGCAGGCCCCACCTGCTGGTTCTCAATCAGCACCTCCAAAGCTGGTTAGTGATAAAGGTACTCTGCGTCCAAGCCTTAAGATGTCAAAATGCATTTACCCAGACCTTGTTGGCTCCACAGAAACCATCGCATCGTTGTATCGACACTTTCCGATGGGGTTCCGACCATTTTTCTCGTTTTACAAAGTGAAAACCATCGGTGACCTGAGTGCTTTACCTGTCGAGAAAGTGAGGACGTTTGGGCTTAAAGAGCCTGTAAGTACTGTTCGAAGAGCGCTTGAGGAGTTTAATGGGCGGAAGGACCGTATGAAGACCTTGAGCGGCAGTCCTCTTCGCCAAAGGAGCGGTTCTACTACCACAAGTCCAGCGATCCCTACGCCGTCTTCACTCAAACCTCCAAAACGGCCATTTCAACTAGACAGCGGTGGAGTTGGTCAGTTGCCTCTCGAGGAACGCCAACACAAACGCACAAAACGATCTCTCGTGTTGGACGGGGAAGTCGATGAAGAGGAAAGCGAAAACTCCCGTCGAAAACCAAAGTTGGCAGACCGAGTTACGTTTTGCCTTCAGTCTGGAGAAGCAGGTGAAACTCGTATCACTCGTCCCGGGGAGGACTCCCAAGACCAGCTGAAGCCATCAGAGAAGATTGAAGACAAGGAAATTATTCAAGAAAAGTTGGACACGTTCACACTGAAGCTACTCCAGCACCTGCGTCGATCAGCTTACTACATGGACAAACTCGTGACTGAAGAAGAAAGCATGCAAAGTGAAGAAGCAAGTCTACAGACCAGTATTGCAACTGTGGGCGGTGTCATAACGAATTACCAAGAAGCCCATGAGCTGGTATCAAAATTGACTTCACAGCTTCAAGTGGCAGCTGAAACGAGTTCCAAGCGATGCCACAAACTGCTGGACAAGAGAGACCAAGATGGATAAAAATACGAGGATAAACCGAGTTGCAACGAGTTGTTATCGTCATGGAATGTTTAATGCCCTGGGCTGGTTTGGCGATTGAACGTTGTGAAGTGTCTTTCGATACAGACAAAGAATGTTTGCTTGCTCAGACACCTCACTGGGCTGTCCGGAAGGCTACCTGCGGTGGAGCTGGCGTCGTGCTGTACTCCTGTCGAGCAACGCCTTTCAAGTTAGAACTTTGGGCGGTTGCTCTTGATACCTTGAAAAAATTCGTAGAACCATTTCCTCATCCGAATCTTGTCCAGTTCCTTGGAGTGGTGACACCTTCGGAGCAAGCAGAAAGTAAGGCATTGAGATCAGGCGAATGTGTCGTCATGGAATACCTGCCAGTTAGCCTGTACGATGTGCTGCATCGAGACCGCGTTTCATTATCTCGTCGGGAGATTGCTTTGATTGCTATTCACGTTCTCCAGGGTCTCTTGTTCTTGCACCGCAAGCAACAAACGCTGGGTGTTTGCCTAACCAGCAAAAAAGTACTGATGGACGGAACAAACTCGGTTAAACTCCGCCGATTTGGACTTGAAATGGTGTTACGATCAGGCAAAGCTCCTTCACAACTGACAAGTCCTGCATTGAAGACGGTTTATGAAATGGCACCTGCATCTACATGTAGTTCAGCACCAACGTCTTCTTTTGGCTCACGGCTCTGCCGGCTATCTCCACCTCGATCTAGCTCTACGGACTCTCATTGCTCATCTCCGCCCACCACAGATACACCATGGGATCAAGAATTGACGTCAAGTAAGCGGGATCTGTTCGCGTTCGGAGTTCTTCTGCTGGAAATGTGCGCAGGCGAGAAACCTACCCACGAACTGTTCAATCGGATATCATGTGCAAAGCAGATTGATCCAGTGTTTTACGGTGTACTTCAACGCACTTTGTCGCTTGGTGGTGCAATAACGATCGAGGGACGGCGGAAGTCTGAGCAAGTTACTGCAGAAGACTTGTTGAATATTCTTGTTGCGAATGAGCAGCAGCGAGCAGTAGAAGAACTTCGGTTATCATCGGCATCGTTTCCCTGTTTTTTGTATGCAGATCGGTATTTTGCCACCAAGGAGGCCGAACAAATTGAATTCAAACTACGAGAACGAGATCGTCGCGGAGAAGTTGATTTGAAACGACTTGCTGCTGTAGAGCAAGAATTAGTGGAGGAACAAAGGAATTTCGCTGTTCTCGTTCTTCAGTTTGAAAAAGCGCAAAAAGAGAAGGCTCACGAAATAGCGGAAAAAGAGTTGTTGTGGGCACAACTTGAAGCAAAAGAGCAGAGTCAGCGGCACAGTGACGAGGAGAATACGTCGCTCTTGGCCAAAGTGCAGGAACAGGCAGAACAATTATTAGCACTCCAAGCTTCCCTCGATGAAGAGCACGACAGAGTAGAGGTGCTGAAACTAGCGAAAATGAGCGACGCCGAAGAGAAGCAAGGTCTTCTCTTCGAAATTCTCAAGCTGAAGGAGGAGAAGCGGAAGCTGACAACTGAAAAGCAAGAGATTGAATCCGAGTGTGCTGCAATATCTCGCAAGGTTGGTGGTGAGAAAGAAGCTTTAGAAGACCTTGAGGGTCGGTTAACTCAAGCTATTCACCGTTGGGAAGAGGAACAGCGTATGCGACGAAAAGCTGAAAGACAAGCCGAGGCTGCCAGTCGACAACTGCTTCAAATGGAGGAGGAACGGTGCAAGTACTCAAGCGTACTCCAACAAAGCCCTACCGGTAACCTTTCCCCAAAAGCGTCAATTTCGTACGTGCTATCGCTCAAGGACAAGGAAGTCGAAGAGCTATCACGCCAACTACAATATGCGTTTGATGGCCAAACAGCGCTACGAAAGGATATTGCACGGTATGAAGTCGATTCGAGTGCCCTTAGAGCTGAGAAGGATGTTTTGACCACTCAACAGGCAAACGCGGAAGTTGAACTTTGTTCGTTAAGTTCTCAGATTGAAGAGCACGAAGAAACCATTGCTGGTCTCAAGAACCAGCTTCGTAGTGCCCATACTGAAATTGAAGTTTTGAGGTCTAGAATTGTGGACTTTGAGGAAGAGTTGGACCGACAAGCAAAGCTGAGAGCAGATGAAGGTAAAATCGACCCCGAAGTCATGTTTAGAACCTGCGCACATTTCTAACTATTTGTCTTGGTGTTTTGTTTTTCAGAGAAGGCACGAAAGTTACGACAGTGTTTAACACCTCAATGCGACGCACCCCGTTTTCTTGTTGGGGTCTCGGGGTATTGCAAAGAATGCGAAGAGCGTGCTGGTCGAACTTCGTCATCGAAAGATATGAAGCAACAGAGACACAGACGTCACCGGAGCTGGGATGATTCATCAATCGGTAGCACTGCAGTCCGCAAGAACGTCAAAAATATTCCCATCATGAAGCTGGTCCGAGTGCTGAGTGCGGCAGATGACACCCGAGTGGAGGATTCAGATCAGCAACAGCTTCTCGAAGCCCTCAAGCAACTAACAACACTTTTGAAGTCCAACGAAAGCCTGAAAGACGATTTGCCCGAATGTCTGGTCATCAAATCGGTGCTTGGACTCATGCATCAGTACAAGACCAGTCTAGTACTTCAACTGGAGTGCTGCAAGTGTTTGAGTGTGATTGTGTTCAACCATGATCGGAACCGCCTCATTGTGGTAGCAGAAGGTGGCGCTGAACCTGTGCTGATAGCGATGAAGACTTTTCAGATGGAGCCCAAGATGCAGGAAACAAGCTGCGTTTTGCTAACAAATCTAGCGCACAACTGTGGTAGGGCTATTGATTTCACTTTCGCGACGTTTGTCATAATGACCAACGCGATGGGGATGATTTCATAGAAACGAACCGAAAGCGGATCTTAGATGCAGGCGGGATTGACACAGTGTTGCAGGCAATGCAGACTTATCCTGAGCACTGTGGTGTGCAAAAGCGCTGTTGCTGGGCTCTGTTGACGCTTGCAGGTTCAGGTACAAAGGAAATGATCCAATCACTTTGATTTTACGCATGAACTAACCATGAGGTTGAGACTAGACTTGATGTGTGACAGCATTGCAATGCGAGGCGGACTTGGCGCTATTATCGCAGCGATGCTCAATTGCCCAGCAGATGAACACGTTCAATTCTATGGTAGCTGGGCTTTGGTCAACTTGCTCTCTGGTACTGAACGACTGCAGGCTTTTGCACGACGAGAAGGAGTACGAGAGGTGGCGGAGGCAGCTCACGCTTGCTTCCCTGGACATGAAGGCATTCAGGAGAAGACGCTCGAGATTTTGCACCTGCTGCAGTGACGACGTTTGTATACTCCTCTATGATATCAATTGCTTACAACTCTGCAAAAGAGTACTGAGCATCCGTTAGCGCCAGTTGTCCTGTTGTGGCTGAAGCGAAAGCGCACTGTGTCGAGAAGGTGTCGCCCAAGTTGAAAGAAATAATGTGCTGTCCTTGTAGACCGAGAAAAAATCCATCATCACACCCTGCACCGAAGCAGTGTTCCACTATTGCACTCACTTCCATTGCGACTGTGTCAGATGTTGTTGTTCGCTTTGACGCATGGCGATAGACCCGACACCTAACGAAAAAGAAGTGAGCACGAGATGAAATAATACAAAGCTCAGCAATAGACATACCGAATCTTGCTAGGAGTGGCTGTGGTGACCGCATTTTCACTCTGGACAGCAAATACTATGCTGGAAATTTGCAGGGAAATCTGGAGGTGTCCTGTGTCTGCTGCGATGCTGCTTCGCGATTCTGACATAATTAAAAGCATGCGCTCATCTCGAGCATCGACTCGATAAGCCTGGGGCTCAGATGAGAATGCGTTATCCCAGCGAAGTGTGAACCTTGTCAGCGGTGATGTCGGTGTGACCGCCATAATGAAGCGATCAGCAGTAAGGAAACCATATTGCTTGCTTCTGGGTTCGCCCCAAACACCAGCTAGCCGTCGGTTGTCTAGCGCTTTTCCGTTCAACGTGACACTCCCAGAAAGGTTGATCTCACTTGACTCAGATCCAATGTTTACAGTCGGACTGTCCACACCAAGCGACAAACTTTTCGCCTGAGAGCCAACGTCTACGCTCGCTCCTGGTACACCAATCGTGATTTCGGTGGTAGAGTTCCCGCCAATATCGATTTTGCTTGATTGCATAGAGAATGAAGCACCAGCGATCGTGGTTGCACCTGGTTGGAACGGTAACAGCGCACACGTATAAGCTCCTACTCACACTTCACGATTATGACATGCGCAACGTACCAGTGATTGATATTGCTTCACCCTGGAAAGTAACCTCACCAACGTCCTCATTTCCAACAGTAATGGTATCTGATTCTTCTCCGATCACAAGTGCCTCCATCGCATCCACGACCACAGATTTACCTGTCACTGCAACTTCAGATGCTGCAGAAGTGGTAAAAAAAAAAAACGCACATGTGAGCTACAAACTCCTCAAATCATCCCATCAGATAAGATCTAACCTTCGGAGCCGATAGTGATGCTGGAGCTAAAGATCCCAAGCTTGCTGTCGCTGGGCGGAAGCACCGTAGCATTTGCGCCAGGACCACCAATACTCACGTGTGTAGCTTCAATAGACGCAATATTTGTGTTTCCTTTTGCACCCACTCGAAACCTTGGAGGGTTTGCTCTGACAGCAGTGTCCGTGATAGACAGCAACGATTTTGCAGTCGAGCTACCGTTGAAATGCACAAGCCCCGATATCGTCGTGACTGCTTCGGGATTGTGTGTATTAATGTCGACCGAATGCGATGCATCCAGCTGAATTGTCGACGATGTCATCTTGGTCACTTGACTTGCAGTCTTGGAACTGCCCACAACAATTGACGAAGCGCTCGCACCAATCCCCACAGATTTCGTCGCATCGACCGAGACGCTCGAACCCTGTACAGTCACTGCTGTTAATCCACTCTTGCCTAGTTGAACTGACGATGTAGATGCACCCAACTGTATGTCATTCGAATCGAGGCGAAGCTCCGATAATTTGGTAGCTCGGTTATCGAGTGTAATGCGCTGTGAAGATACCTCAAAATGACCGCCTCCCACCTTCACCTGTGTTGTCTCGTTCGTACCACTAGTTTTGTGGTTAAACGAAACAAGGCCATCAATATTGACTTCGTGAGTCATACTATGGCTGCCAATTTCCGTGAGCGATGAGGTCCCCTGGCGAAGGCCAGCATTAATTGTCACCGATCCGTACTCCAACTCCGAATCGATTGCCAAGCCTCCAACCAAAGTAATATCGCCACCGATCTGCAGACCGTTGCCACCTACAATGCGTACATCACCACCTTCGTTCTGCATCGATGACATCTGCCCTGCAACTTCCAGCGTGATACTTTGCCTTTGCTTTGTTTTGTCTGCTGATACCAGTCCCCGAGTACCATTGTCATTTTCACTGTCACCAAAGTCACCTGGGACAGTTATTTGTGCTTTCCAGATAGATGGAGATCCAACCAGTATGGTACCCGCATCGAGACGAAGTGCTTGAGAAGCGGACAGAGTCGACGATTTTTCGTCATGCTTCAGAGTAAGTCCATCGCCGATACTTAAGAAACCGCGTGTACCATCGAGTGTGATGCCGCTCAACGTAGGTTCATCCGCCTTCGTGTTAGCGACTGTGACAGTTCCAGCCGGATCGACGAAAAGAAGCGCTTTCCCACCAGCACTCGTAACTACGGTGCCCGAGCGCGATACAAGATTCAGATCACCCTGTTCCTTCACACCACCAGAGCTGTTCGCCGCTGTAGTCATCATGGTGCCATCATCAAATATGACTCCCTTCTTGGCACTTAAATAGTCGGCCTCAACCATCGGAGCTATCGCGTTTGTACGCACCATAAACATTCGCATAAATATTAGTCACGTTGAAAAGCGGCCACGAACATCTACAAGATAAACGTACACTCCACCCTGTTCGTGAAGCTCGCTGTGCCGTTGGGAAAGAACGAAACGCCGTAGAAAGTCTGCGTTTCTCCAGTAGCCAGCGCTCGGCGTCCTACTCGCAGCTCTCCGTCGTCGAAAGCAATCGTGCCTTCCGAGTACACCGAATTTGAGTACCCTACAACCAATCCACAATACCCCATCAGAACAACCCCATCACCACGTTCTCTACACCTCAACAAACGCACCACTCTTGAGAAAAATCTCGGCATCGTCCTCCGCCACCACTGTAAATTTGTTGTCCACCGTCGTCCCGAACAAATCGTTCTGATGGGACTCGAAGAAATCCGTCTGCGTAAGGTAAATGATAATGCAGCTCATAAGTGCAAAGCTCAAGAGCGTGAGCACGCCAATAGCCGTCCAGAACACGTCGTGGTCTTCTCGTTTGCGTCTCCGGAGTGTAATTCTCTGCAACATCCCACCGCTGGACCTGTACCGAAAGCTGCGCGCATCTGTATCCGAGTGGAAGAAGCCTCTTCGGCCGCGTAACCTGCGTAACCTCTGGACGCTGATCCTCCCGACAGCGTCCACGTCCTCGTCGTCATCCAAGATCAAGTGTCCATTACGTAGATCATCTCCTGGGGAGTCCATGGGGACCGCTTGTCGTCCGCGTCTGTACGCGTGTTCCTCCCCCTCTGTGGACTGCGCGTCGTCCTCGTCTTCCTGTAGCTCGTGGACGTCTCGTGACGCTTGTGACGTGTCGTCGTAATGGCCCTGCGCGTCCGCCCCATCCAACGTCAGAGCGCGACGCCCACGGCCTTCGATGAGCGCGGGGCCGCTGCTGGCCACGTCGATCACCTCGTGGTCCTTGGGTGAAGACGAGCCGTCCAGCATGAGACTTAGGAGCGTGTGCGCGGTCTCAAGACGCGGGTTTAGACTGCAGTGAGTGTCACGTGGAGTAATCCCTGTACCTTATTTGTGGTACATTCCGCCGTTGGCAATCAGGCAGTTACGACGCGGGGAAATTACAATTGTAGCCGTTTCTAACGCAACTTCAAGGCTCATTTGCCAATTTGCCGCCATGGCGACCAAGGGAGGAGACTACGTCTTGTACTCGTACTGGCGCAGCAGCTGCTCGTGGCGCGTTCGCATCGCGTTGGAGTGGAAGGGGATTCCGGTCGAGTACCGCGCCGTGCACTTGGTCAATGGCGGGGGCGAGCAGTTCCAGGACGAGTACACGAAGCTCAACCCGAACCAGGTACCAACGATTTCTTATTGATGCAATGGATTGCATTAACCTCATTTCTATTTCTATTTGGGGTTGATATGACGTAGCGACTGCCGACGCTCGTGGTGGACGGCCACGCTCTGCCGCAGTCTGTCGCCATCCTCGAGTTCCTGGAGGAGATTCACCCACACAAGCCACTGCTGCCAAAAGACCCATTCGCTCGTGCTCAAGTGCGCAACTTGTGTGCCATTATTGGGTGCGACATCCAGCCGATCCAGAATCTGATGGTGCAGATGAAGGTGAGCAATGAGTTTCTATAACTTGGGGGGGTGGGGTGATCACGTGGTAATTGTGTTCTTGGTGTTGTCTTTGCCTTTGCAGGCGGTGGAGGACCTCCCGGAAGAGCAACGAGCTGCCAAGAAGCAGGAGTGGGGAAGGTTTTGGATCGAGCGAGGCTTCGATGCGCTGGAGCGAGAGCTGGTCAAGACGGCAGGCACTTATTGCTTTGGGGACGAGGTTACGCTTGCAGATCTTTATCTGCTACCACAGGTGTACAACGCTAACCGTGTGGGTGTGGACATGAAGAAGTACCCCACCATTGTTCGCATTTCTGCCGGACTGGAAGCTGTGCCAGCATTCCAAAAAGCCCACCCGTCCCAGCAACCAGACGCTGTCAACTAAGCTGTGGCAAATAAGTCTGACGCAGGTCAAAGTCTGCCCTTGCCCAGTGTTGCGAAGAAGAAGGTCATCGACACGCAAAGCGTGCTATCCGTTTCTTTATTGAGTTTGCTTGAATGATCGAAGCTTTTCCTTGACTGCCTTAAGGTGTCTTTTAATGGTTCGCACCTGTAGCTTGTCGACTTCACTGCAAGCCTTTTCGAGTGCTAACGCAACTTCCATCTCCTGCTTCAGCTTCGTGTACTGCTCCTGTGTCAAATTGTCTCCAAATGGCGAGCTCAGAAGAAGGTTTGCGTCAACACTATCCCGTAGGGTACGTAGAGTGTTAGCAAAGTCCTGAATGCAGCGCTGGCGGCGATAGTTGAACCATGGCTCGAAGTGTGGCGATTTTACGAATGCTGTGTAAAGTGTTTTCCACTTGGTTTGCTTGATCTGCGGGGGCAGCTTTCGAGGCTTGATGCTTGAAAGTAGCCCCGGTAGAGTGAAGGGTTTCATGTAGTCTTCAGCACTCATGTACAGATTTGACCGTCTGCCACTCGCTTTCCAGATGCCAAAGTATTGCTCAAATGGTTGGAGAAAATCTTTGGTCAGCTTCCGGAAGTGCTGTACATGTGTAAGTTGGGTTGCAATAGCAGTTAGATTCGTTGGACAAGGACAACCCTTTTAAAATGAGATGTTCGCTACCTTTCGGAGAACTGCATTGTTGATCGTGACGTACGGCTCTTCTTCGTGGCTAGTAGTCTGGGTGATATGAACCTCAGGTGGAGAAACAAGCTGATGAAGGAC
This sequence comes from Phytophthora cryptogea, assembly GCA_000468175.2. Lineage (NCBI taxonomy): Eukaryota > Oomycota > Peronosporomycetes > Peronosporales > Peronosporaceae > Phytophthora > Phytophthora cryptogea. Next base: position 29,474 of record AUWJ02013914.1, read on the forward strand.
AGTGATGTCTGGAGTTATGTAGCGTGGGCATCGTCTCAGCAGCTGCAAAAGATCAAGTCGTATGTCAGCGCACCAAAAATCTGTTCAAATGGATGTGTAGCCGCCACTTACCATGGGTCGATGACTGTTTTCAAAATCGTCCAGCTCCACATTCTTTTGAATGCGAAGGCAGATTGTGCCTGTGTCATCCAGTTCTGCAGCATTTTCGGTTCTACCACTACCTGCGTTCCATTGACGATTGTACTATGAGACAATATTTATGACCAAATTTAAAATGAACCGCCAAACCTTTTCCTTGCTGAGCTTTTGGTGGCTCTAGGAACGGAAAAATTAACGCGTTTGGCCAGTGGCTCAGTGACTGGAGGTAACACGCCCACATTGGTTAGTTAGTTAACTTGATAAGAACACAAGGAATGTTTCCTTGGTCTACGTTTGTATACCTTCATGAAGAATGGATTCGTGGTTCCGATTACAGTCACATCCTTCGGGTGGCTAACGCCGTTGTTTTGTCTCTTTGCGAGTGTCTGTGCATCGCAAAAGCAGATCTTCCGTTATGATTCCACTCGTAGAGAACATTGTTACAAAATTAATCCTAAGAGCAAACTTACATCGAAGTCAGCTTCGTAGACTGTGAAGTATGGTCGGCAATCTCCTTGAAACTGAAGGGGAGAAATAAGACTGCTCAACAACTGCGGTAAATATTAAATAGTGACGCATGTTTTTCAACAAATGAGCTTGTCAGACCTGGTAAAAGCAAGCGCAGCTTGGCTGCATGTTCTGGCATGAGGAGACAAAATCAAAACGCTTTCTCCAGTAATCGCGAATTGCCACAAAAGCCAGAGAGATTCTTCTAGGCCCACGAAACTGGAATACAATCCAATATTCTGCGTAGAAATAAAACTCAGCAATTAGGCAATCGGTTTAGTCGTCCAATTTCGTACTACAATCTAGCGTACCTCAAAAGGGGTAGATTGGTGTGCTCGCTTTGAGAGCAAAAGATCTCCGAAGGAAGGTGACGGCGGGTGCTGCCGCCGTGACACTACAAAGCTCCCTCCTTTAACCAGCACAGTCTCCTCCGTATCTTCCTCCTCTTCCTCATCATCTTCATCCACATCATTGAAATCAGGTATATCGGTAGCGTCGTCATCATCTTCGGCAATAAAATGTGAGTGAATGGGTGAGTCTGCATCCGACTCGCAAGCTGTGTCCAGCTGTTCGTAGTTGAGCAGCTTCGGAACGATGCACGAAATCCAAGTGCCTGCCAATGGCAGGACCACAGGGTTGTCGAACACAAGCTCAGGCCTGCAAACACCACCACATAGAACGTTAATTCCAGCTACTAGTATGCACAAAAAATTGCAACTGCATACCAGGACTTAATGTTGTTGTGCACAGCCGCCAAAACCTGCGGTCCGACGTTGAAAAAGAGCGGACCGATCACTCGCAGCACGCGGTCGTACAGATCCACATAAGGCTTCGTACTAACCAACACAAGCGCTTTCTGGAAGTACCCACGGGTACGGGACTCGTCCTTTTGTTGGCGGAAGAGCACGAAGCCGAACAAAAGCTCGTGGCTGCCGTATCGAAAGTGAGGCCACCACAGTCTCCAGTTAGCAACCACAATAAAAATATCAAATGATTAGTAAAAAGCTGCAACCGACTCGTCCGGTCCGTCTTGGAAGCGCACAATGAACTGCGTGTCCCCCTCGTCCTGATTGTTGCAATGCGGCAGCGAAAGGTGCGCGAGACTTGTCTTGGCAGCCTCCGACAGGCCGCACGTCGGGGGGTACAGCGCGTCCAGTTTCTGCCCCGAGTCGATGTCGAACACGACGGTCGCTAGCGCCCGCAGTCCGTAGGAAACGGCCACGTCCTGCTGCTCCTCAGCCATCGTAGTGTCAATACTGGAGGATACTTTACGACTGTGAACGGGTTTATGGAGTCGGTTACAGCAGTGAATCTACTGCGACCGATTTTCATATCTAGCCTCACCACTTCTCTAATTTACACGACATAGCCTTTCCATGTCAGCCGCAAATGCTAAAGACCATCAACATGTTGGGCAGACGCTCGTGGGCGTCGATCGCCCGTCCGCTGCAGCGCGCAGTGTCCACCAAGAGCCTCTCGAGACGTGCCACTATCCAAGACGCACGGGAACTGGGCAATGGAGCGCGAGTGGCCGTGGGCGGCTGGGTCAAGTCCGTTCGCAAGCACAAATCCGTGAGTTTTGTCAACGTGAACGACGGATCGTGTCTAGGAGAGCTCCAGATCACGTTGCCAACGGAGGATGGGGCAGCTGCAGCTTCTCTGGAGGCCAAACTAGGCGATATTACTGTCGGGTCCAGCGTCTTTGCGGAGGGAGAGCTGAGGGAGGTCCCTGGAGGCAAACAGAAGCGACTGGAGCTGCACCCGAGCACGCTGGAAGTACTGGGCAAGTGCGATGCCAAGACGTACCCACTGCAGAAGAAGTACCACTCACTTGAGTTCCTGCGAGAGAATTTGCACTTGCGAGCACGCACCAACACGTTCGGCGCTGTCACTCGTGTGCGCAATGCGCTCAGGTACGGAAGCGTTGGGGTTTAGCTGGTTAGAGGATATGGTGGCTCATGATTCGTGGCTGTTGTGGTTGCAGTCAGGGACTGCACTCGTATTTCCAAGAGAACGACTTCCTGCAACTGCACAGCCCGATTCTGACGTCGAATGATTGCGAGGGCGCTGGCGAGATGTTCCGGATTGCCAAGATCGGTACGTGGCGTTGCTGTGTGTCGGCAATGAGTGCTGTCGTTTGTGCTAAAGTTTCAAATTTTCGTATGACGATACAGAGGGGAAGAATGAGGAGTTCTTTGGCACGCCGACGTATTTGACGGTGTCTGGTCAATTGCACGGTGAGATGTACGCCAGCGCCTTGAGCAAGATTTACACGTTTGGACCCACGTTCCGAGCCGAGAACAGTAACACAACGCGTCACCTTGCAGAGTTCTGGATGGTCGAGCCTGAGATGGCATTTGCTGGTCTCGAAGAGTGCGTTGCGTCGGCCCAAGGAGCCGTCCAGCGTTCAGTGGCTCATGCACTAGACACGTGTGCCGAAGATATTGAGTTCTTTAACAAGAACTACGATAAGAAAATCGCCGAGCGACTTGAACGCGTTGTGGAGAAAAACTTTGCCCGCTTGACCTACACGGAGGCCATTGATGTTCTTCAAAAAGCATTGGCGGACGGCAAGGGCAAGGTAAGTTTTGAAAAGAAGCCCGAGTGGGGCATGGATCTGCAGACAGAGCACGAGCGGTACCTTGCTGAGAAGTATGTTGGGGGCCCAGTATTTGTGACGGACTACCCAGCGGATATTAAGGCATTTTATATGCGCAAGAATGCGCCTGATGACCAAGACCGCGAGACGGTGGCCGGGATGGACCTGCTAGTGCCAAAAATCGGTGAACTTGTTGGGGGTAGTGTTCGCGAAGAGCGTTTTGAGGTGCTGGAGAGAAAAATGCGCAACCTCGGTTTACTTCCTGATGAAGACCTAGATGAAGATAGCATTGGTTCTGCTGGTGGTGACCTCGACTGGTACTTGGACCTACGTCGTTTTGGCTCAGTGCCACATGCTGGTTGGGGACTCGGTTTCGAGAGACTCGTGCTGTTTGCCACTGGTATGGATAACATCCGCGACGTGATCCCGCTCCCTCGCTTCCCTGGCCAGTGCAAGCATTAATCAAATGACTTCTGTGCACTAGACGAATGCGTAAGAGTCAAGTTCCAGCTCGTCCTGGTATCATCGGACATCATCAATGTTACTGCACAAGATGGAAACTGGAGTCTTTATTGTGTACACAGCATTGGTTTGTTCGTTTTGCACATTCGGTCTTGTTTGTGGTTTTGTACATGGTCGTCTGTCGATCGCTGTTGTCTTGTGCGATGTCGTCGCGTGATATCCTTCTGCATAGCTGATCCTCGTTCGACATTGTGGACGCGTTGCTCCGCTTACATATAAATCATGATCCCTTTTGGCCACCTCGAGCCAGTTCTGCTCTACTGATCACGTCGTCGCTATCTTCGTTACTGGATTGGTGAGTGGTTGGGGCGCCATGCACCACTCGGCTAACGCATCGGCCTCCATTTCATTTGTTCGTCACTGAGGAAACAACTTGCTCAGCAGGTCGCGATTAATCTCGAAAAGCTTGTTTTTGTCCTCGAGCAAAACCGTGTTTTCTTGCTGCAAAGCCTTGTGCTCACTCTGAAGTGTGTCCACCTCGCGCTGCTTAGCGTCCAACAAGTGCTTCAGGGTCTGGTTCTCCTCCGCGAAGAGCTTAAGCCGTGCTTGCAGTTGGTTGGTATACAAGCTGTTCCCGAGCAAAAAGTCATGCAGGGACGCCAAATTCTCGTTTTGATCATCAGCCTGCTCATGATTCACGCCAACATCCTTTCCTTCACCCGACGCTGTCCGCGACTTCTTGATGCGCAGGAGAATATTCACTGGATCGCTGAACGAGTTTGAGAACACAGGACTTTGCCCTGGATTCATCTCACCTCGTACCATGGAGACATGTTGTCCGATAAGCTCTGCGCGGTTCTCCATCATCGGAACGATGCCTTGTGCATTTGCTGCCGGAAATCCATGGAAACCGGTGTAATCGTAATGTTGCTGCTGTTGTTGGAGGACTGACTGTTGTTGTTGCTGCTGCTGCTCGGGGCCGCCAGCCTGCTGTCGTTGGATGAGACGACTGCGCACAATGTTGAGCGTGGGGAGAGCAGTCGAAGTTGTTGGAGCTGCAGCAGCGTATCCGTTGGCTTGTGAAGTGCCTGCATCCGAGCTTGCGCGACTGCTGTTACTCAAATTGCTGCCCATTGACGATGAAGGCATGAACCCTGACACGCTCATTGACGGCACGGTAGATGTGTTCATGAGGGAATTCTGCGAAGCAGTTGGCGACGCTAGAGGGGCATGTATTGCCGTGCTCACCCGGTAATCCTTCTTATCCAGTTTCTTGGCCTTCTTCTTGCACTCCGTCGCTGCAACCGGGGAAATGACATTGTTCAGCTCCGGCAGATACTGGCGATTCAGTCCATCTTGAGAGAACCCCAGCGCTCCGTTAGATGAAGTACCATGAGGCGTTGTCATGGCGCTGAGTGGTAGCCCATTGATGGCGGGCTGGATCGGGACCGCCGACGTATTCATCTGAATGTGCATCCCTGCACTTTGGACGGAAAAGTCTTCCGAAGTACTTTCTCCTGGTGGGAGCTTTCGCTTTCCACAGGGAGACAGCTTCTTGGAGGTCGACCCCACAACAGCAGCGGCAGTTCCACTTGAGGTTGTGCTGCTAGCCCCGCTCGCTGGAGTTCTTCTGGGAGCCTTTTTGCGTTTAATGAGCTGCAGCAGCTCCGGCTGGTTCTCGCGGAAGAACGGGTGGCTGAAGGTGCAGATGTCTGTCTTGGACTTGGTCCACTTGCGGAAGCCGAAGTAGTTGAGCTGGCGCTGGAAGCTGTGGAAGTTGGTGTGGTTAAAGTACTTGGGCAAGATCTGCTCTGTGACCGTGACGGGGTCGAGGATCTGCAGCGCTAGGCCGTCCTCGGACCAGCGGATCACGAGGGAGTTCTCCACCTCCAGAATCTCGTAGAGCAGCAGCAAGAACTTGGGCGCCTCTGGCTTGGCTCGCTTGCCCCCTTCTTTGATAGTGGCAAGGTTCCACGCGTTGGGCTGCTGCGAGGACGCGCTGGTGGCGTCGTGTGCTCTCGCCGCCGCTGGCTGGCGGGGCTTGGCGGCTCTGCGCTTGGTCGCGTCCGCGCTCCCGGTGGCGGGCGTTCTGGGCACTGCATCCGTCTGCGGCTCCTGCTTCAAGTCAACGTGCTGCGAGATCGGGTCCATTAGGCTCACCTGTGCCACCATCGACGTTTGCCTCTCGTGACTGGCCTGCAAGTGCGCGTGCTGCTGCTGGCGGTGCGAAAAAAGAAGTCGTGGCCACGAGCAGAAGCTTTTTGGCCGATCAACCGCCGCGCAATCTTCCGCAAAGATCGAAGGAAAAAAGGCGAAGTCTTAGGCGGCTTATCTTTTCGGAGAGAGAGACTCTCACGGCAATAGCGCGGGACGCTCGTGCGTGCGTGCCCTGTCCAGAAAGCCTCGACCGGTGGTGGGTCGATGACGGATAGCAAGCGCGCGCTGGGCTTCAGAGCAAGTAACCACGGGGGTTTCGGCGAATCTTAGCGAGTGGGGGCCGCCACTCAGCAGCGATGGCTTGAGGTTTCCTTTATTTGCTTCTCTTTTTCACGCGCGCATTGCGGATTCGATGGGAAGATTGCGGAGGAGTATTGACCAATGGACACAGGGGGAGAAGTATTATTGACCAATAGAGGGGGAGAGGGTAGGGGACGGTGGCTTCTGCGCGAGTTCCTTCCTTATTCTCGGGAGTCGTTCGAAAAATCAGTGGCGGCTGATTGGCTATTTCTGGTCGCGTGTATCTTCAATTGCCCTACCGATATTGTGGCAAATGGAGAAGGGTTTCTTGTGCAAACAGGGTCAGCCCACGACGATATGATCGAGGACGTAGACGTTCTAACGTCTACCGCATTGCCACCAGCTTCGTGTTGCATTCCTTTAACCAATCAGATTGAATATAAACAGAACACTATAACTTGATTGGTACTGTAACTATTATATTCCCAATATTCCCAATTTTTACCGTATAATACTTCTTCGACACAAACTGGTGTGCGTTACATACCTGAGTGTGGTGCACACACGTTATGTGGTAAACACAGCCGACACGTCGCCGACGTCTCGGAGCCACCGATCGGGGCTCATATGCATTTTTGTATAGGATTAACTATAGGTGTCTTGTAGTTTGTATCACAGGCCAAACTAAAGCCCA
>AUWJ02013942.1:0-11421 GCA_000468175.2 Phytophthora cryptogea
GTAGACTTCCCCAAAAGCACCACGGCTGAGAAGTTGTTCAATGCGAACCTTTTCACGAGGAATTCTGCTGGCAGTGATGACGTCGTCGTCCCAGAGTCCGCTCTGGCCTTGGCTTGATTTCGAGCGGCGCTTCCGGGCGAAAATGAATCCCAGCACGGCTAGAGCGGCTACAATAGACCCAGCTATGATTCCAACAATTGCTGGTATGCCGAGTTGTCCAGTACTAGTTCTATGATCGCCGGCTGAATAGTTCTCCACAAGCCACCGAGACACCCACGCACTCCCTTCGACGTCACAGCAGATAGATTGGTTGTTGTACCGCAAGGGATGACTAGAGAACTATAACCGCCGTTTTCAGTTTTGGTCGAACACTCACCGTACGCTGCCGAAGCTAGAGTGTGGATCGATAGAATCGTGTAATGATGGCATTCCACTCCAGTAGAGCCATCAACCCAATCGTGTTTTACGATACGTGGCACTGGGATCGCATTGAACAACCCACCCGTAGACCACATTGCACTGTGCGAAGTAGAAGTGTCCTCGAAATCTGCGGCGAAACACTTTGTAAAAAGCGGTCATTTGTACTACAAGTTGCTGTAACTCGTCGTGTCGTCTGGTTGAGTGCAGTTCAAGGTGACGCATCCAGCATTCTCGAAATCTTCCAGTGATAAGGCAAGGTCAGCCATTGACCGCGACAGAGTGAAAATCTGGATAGGGTCATTGGAGCTCGTGAAGACGAACCCCGAGTAGCTCATTGAGCGATGCCGTCCAAGTTCTTCCATTCGAGCTTCAGATCGTCGAGACGCGTTTGAAGGGCATGTGGTTGGGCCGTGAGGTCCACCTTTTTGGCAGAATCATCCGCTCTCCAGCGGTAGTACAGTTGCTGAGCTAGGTCAGTGTTGTTGTCGCCAAAGACGAAGGAACCTCCAGCGTCTGGAAGCTCAACGTCCATGTAAGAGCTCGGGCCACTGGCAGATGACATCGTGAGAATTCTGAAGCCGCGAAATACGAAAGTGAACAGTCGTCATGCTATCTCCGCTGACTACAACTCTAGACATACCTGTACAACCAAGCATTGAATTGTTATTCACATGGCTACACTTGTGAACAGTTTTTATCTTAGTTGATTTTGTGTGCCACACCATCTGCAACTTCAGCAACATTAGTTTAAGTTGCAAGAGCTCAAGAAGACGATGGAAGCTGAGAAGCGGAAGTCCGAGAACGTTTCTCAAGAGAAGAAAGTGGTTCCTTCTCTTCCTGACGCGGAGATGGAGCTGCTACGCGCACTAGAAGAAGAGGTCGCAAAAGAAGAAGAGAAGAAGAACGACAAGAACAAGAAATTCATTCTTCAAGAAGAAGAAGACGACGATTACGACGAATCCGACGACGAATAAGAAAAAGAAGAAAAAAAGAAGAAAAAGTTGTTCTTATTTCATGCATTTGGAGTCTTCTTCAGCTCCTCATTGAGCCACGTACGTATCGCTCGAACACTGTCTCGGTCTTGTGCACAACACTCGACGACATTGGAGAAGAGCGCGGAAATTGCTGGAGAATTAGTAGCTGAAGAAGAAGAAGAAGCCAAACTACGCTTTGATCCTCGGGGAAGTCCCATTTCACTGGCTACTGCGGTGGGGGCTGCAAATAAGAGGGACGGGGTGTACGACTTGGACGCAGAAGAAGAAGAGAATGTCGTGGTTGAAGACTTCGTAATAGGGTGACGGCGTAGATCCATTTTCAAGGCGTAGTCGACACATCTGCGCAGTTCTCGACGAGCTTCACGCATAGCGGAACGTTGTTGTTGTTTGTGGTTGTTAAGAAGTTGTTGGTACTCTTTGGACTGAGGTTCTTCTGGAGTTTCGGCAGGTAGCGGCGGTAAGAAGTGGTCGGTTTTGTTGAGCACGAGAAAGAAGTGGGCGTTGAAGAACGTCTTATGTTGAGCTTTGTGTTTCAAGACCCGGATGAGCTCAGTGGCGACAACAGGGAACCGGATGGGGTCGGCTGCATCGACGATGAAAAGCACGGCGACGATAGGGAGCACAGTCTGAAAAGTGTTGGTGACGGCGGTGGGGGCGAGGTTGTTGAGGTTGGTACTGCTGCCCCCGAAAGTCGAGAAATCACCCGTCGCACTGTACCATTTTGCTCGGTAGGAGCGACGACCAGGAGGATCAACGAGCTGCAGATACTTGCCGCTATTTTCCACGCGGAAACTCGCCGTTTGCAGCGTTCGAGTCGGTCCTGGGAACAGATAGGAAGGCAATTCAAGGCCTTTGGGGGTGTACAGGGTCAAGTCCTCACCGATGGATATTCGTGACAAATGGTTCACTAAAGTTGACTTGCCAGCACCATCGAGCCCCAAGACGAGCAATTTACCTCGATGCTTTTTCGAAGGAGTTTGGCGAGTCAACATTCCCTGTAACATTCGAAGTGAACCGCGGTAGTCCGTGTCGGACGAAGCTTCACCTTCTGTCTGGTAGGTCAGCAAGTCGTGGGAAGGAAATGCTCCCATTATTGAAGATACTTTTCAATTCGATTCACTCGAATGGCGCAGCAATGTGAGAAGTGAGACCATGTTGCAGCTTGAAATGTTAGGACTATTTCGGCTGAAGACGTTGTCGGGCGGTTGAGACGTTTGTGCTGCAGAGAACCACCCGAAATAGTGGCGTCGCTGTTGGCCCGATATGCGATCCCTAGCAATTGCAACAAGCACATGCACATTATTCCCACCTTCGTTCAGGCACACATCAATTTCGAGAAACGAGAGGTAGATCATGGGGTCTGAAGCTGATGGTAGCCGCAAGGGAGGAATTAAAGAGGGAGCTGTTGTTTGTGTCCGTGGAGAAGAGGGAGAAATACTCGAAGCAACCATCGTACGGCAGCACCGCAATGGCGACTACACGGTGAAGTACGAGGCTACCGATAAAATCGAGACGAACGTGGCGAAAGACCGCGTAAAACCTGCTGAGAAAGGAGAAGGGAAGACTAAAGCTCGTAAACGACAAGAAGACGATGAAAGTGCCGACGACAAGAAGAGTGACAATCGATCCGAGTTGGAAGTAGATGCAGCAGTACAATTCAAAAACGAAAAGGGCAAATGGTGCGACGGTCAGATTCGTAAAGTCCGCAGTAATGGCAGATACGATGTTGCTCTGGAAGGTGACGACGATGAATTGGTGAAAAACGTGGAGCGTCGGGATATCCGTGAGCGTAAATCCCCCAGCAAGAAGAAAAAGAGCGAAGACGAGAGTGGTGAAAGCGCCACTGAAGAAGATAAGCGTCCATCGAGGAAGAAGAAGACACGAAGGAGAAGCAGTAAAAGCAAGCGCGAATTGGTAACAAGTGAAGACGATAGCGATGACAGTGACCCGCCACCACAAAGCCGCTTTCAATCTCGTAATGGTGCATCGACGTTCTCGCAGTTGCGAGTGAATCAACTGGTTGAGTTTGAAGACAAAAGCGGTCGGATTCGTCGTGGGCGGATCAAAATGCTGAATAGAGAACAGAGGATATGTGATGTCGAGCATGAAAGTGACTCTGAAAAGGTGTCGAAGCGTGTTCCTCTCGACGTTGTTCGACCCACCACAGCGTTTGGCCGTCTATTTGGCGGAACAAACCGGAATTTCGTGCCATTCCAGCTGAACACGCACGTTTACTATCGTACGAAGGACGGCATGGAGCGCAAAGGGATAATTTTGAAAGTATCCAAGAGTACCGGCAAGACGCTGTACGATGTTGAGGATTTGTTGGAGGGAACGTTGGTCAAACAACTTTCAGTGGGCAAGTTGCGAGCTGTTCCCTGGCTTGACTACTCCCTTCCGAGCTGGAATGGATTGCCAAGCCTACCAAACTTTTCGTTGTTTGGTGCTCCTATCCTTCGCAGGGGAATGAATGTGCGATTTCGCCGTACCGACAAGGAAACTGGACGCGTACTGTGGAAAGACGGCGTCATTATGAAAGCAAAGTCGAATGCATGCTGCATTGTGGAGTATTTCGGCCCGGATGGCCAGAGTAAACGGGAGGAAGTGAAAAATACTGACATTCAAGCTCGATTCTTTCGGATGCCATTTAGTGGCATGCTAGATGGTGTGATGGATGGTCTGTCGCTTCCGTCTATTCAACTACCGGCAAGTACATTCAAGACTGGTAGCGCTGTGGAAGTGTCAAACGGAGCCAAGGTATTCCTCGGTACAGTCGTGAGCTCGAATGATGTTGATAAGACGTACACGATTCGGTATGAAGACGGTCGGAAGGAGAAGAATATCCCCAGTGATCGAGTCCGGTTATCGCTTCGTCGCTTGCGGATAGGCACTGAAGTAGAAATGATTGTCGAGGGCCCGTGCAAGGAAGTATCAAAGCTAGATGGCGAAGTTGCGTGGATTCATCGTGACGAAAAGGTGGCAGTTCGTATCAATGGTGGCAATAATGACGTCTTCGCTGAAGTTTGTACGCATGCTCTTATGGTTGATGGAAAACCGGCGTTTACAGCTCCACTCAGCAGTACGTGGTTGGAGCTCATGGGCTACTATTTCAACTTGGTGGCTGAGCTACTGATCTACACGTGGTTCTTCTTCGGTCTATTGGTCGAGATGGATGAAATGCTGACTTTACATGAAGACACTTCGAGCGAGTTGCTGCAGGACCAAGATCACATGACAGCAATGTATATGAGTCAGCAGGTAGATTGGGGTCTTTGCCAGCATTCTTCTCTCCACAACGAATCCTCGTCGGACTCTTCTGAGTATTTGCTGATTCCTTCAAATGTAATGGGAACTGATCGGGCGTGGCTAGTTGCGCTGCTCGCGGCTAAGGCTGTTTTGACTGCATGTTGTGGCTTATTGGTGCTTCGGTGTCTGCGCTCGAAGCTGTCGGCGCTGCAGGATGAGTAAGTGCGACGCCATTAGCTTCTTGTACTTGGTATACTCGTTTCTAACTTATCTTGTGCTCTTGTGTAGCTTCATCGACTTGAAAGAATACCAGCAGGAACGTGTGATGCGAAGACACTTGGGAATTACGATGGGCTGGACACTTGCTATCACCTTCATGACGTTGGTGAACTATGCATCCTTGCTGAATCGGTTTGATTTCTATTGCCTGCTGAGCGACAAGTCGTTGAGTTTCGATGAACTAGCACTGAGCATCGACCCTTTCGCGATCCACTCCAACTACGCCAACCCCGTGCAGCTATTGATCGCTCTTGCTGCCAAGACCACATTCAACCTCTTCCGCGGAGTGACGTTCCATTTGCTGCTCTTCGCGTTCCCAACCAGCGGCACGAACTTCATCCGTCGCATCATATTCCTGCTGCCGTCTATTGCGGTGACTGCAGTGCTCTGCGCGATAGGTGGGGCAGCACTGCACACGTTTTATTACGTGCAAAAGACCGAGATGTTGAGTGACAATACGCTGGAGATGTCCACAAACACCGACCTCTCTGTTCTGCTACTGGTGTTATCCATGTGGTTCATCTACTGCGTGTATGCCCTTGGAGCTGCAGCAGGGCGGTTTTCAGAGACGCGTCTCGAGCGACAACGGACATCGCGAGACGAGGTGTCAGAAGACGTGCTGGATCTGGCCGAGCGTGGCGAGTTTGGCCTGCAGGCGCAGCGTGAAGCTCTAGTGACCAAGGTGGAGCAGCGGCAGGACCAATTGGGCATCTGCAAGTTGAGCATTTTACGCATCTACCGGCATATTCTCGCGCACTTTGTCGCTGCTGCGATTGCCATTTACATCGACGTGACACTGCGTCAAGTGGTTAAAGAGCTGGAAGGGAGCTCTGTAGCACTTCATGCTCTGGCGTTCCACCTCGCAGCGTCGATCACCTGGTTGGTCGGCTCGGTGATGGCAGCAATGTTTGCCATTTCGTTACGACAGCAGTCTCCCGAGCTGCTGGCGTACATCCTAGACGTGTAGCAGTAGCAAGATGCACCAACATCAACGGCGGCATGTGTTCTTCGTTAGGTATACACCTTAGCTGCATCCTATCCGATTTATTAGATGAGCGAGTCGTGTTGAAGTGCATCGAATCAAATCCCTCATCAAATCATTCGGCAGGTCGTTGCTAAAGACTCGAGAGTGGAGCAGCAACACTGCGGCGTTTTCGGATGCGTAGTCGATTTAATACACCACGAACTAGTTGTTTTGACGAGACATTGCATGCTACTTTTTGAGCCTGCGAGACGGGGTGCAGCGGATCTCGTCCAGGGCGAGTGCCGCCTCTAATCTTAGGAGCTCGGAGTGTCTTTGCGTTGGGCACCGGAAGCCGAACCGCTAAGACGGAGTCAGACAAGATGGCCGGACTCCTGCCTCGCCACCTATTTCCGCTGCTGCTCTCAATAGTCATGCGACGACCCAGCGGTTATCGCATGATGGCAACTTGAACAGGGGCTGCAGGCCATGGGTTTCCCATTCAACGTTTTACCAGCCTTCCCAGCAAGCACCGCCTCAAGAGTACGCGCAATAAGCCATGGGTGGCGCCGCATCGATCGACAGTACGCCGTACGACGAGGCCAAGTTCCTCAAGTCGAAGGCCGTGATGGAGTCGGCAGCGGACGACGCTGACAAGTTCGCCAAGCTCAAGTCCATTTGGGCGAACGGTGCTGCCCCGCCCGCGGCTGATGGCCACCACAAGGAACCCGCTGCGGCTGAGCCCGCCGCTGCTCACGACGGCCACAAGGACGACGGTCATGCTCACAAGGAAGGCGATCATGCCCACAAGGAAGAGCACGCTCACAAGGAAGGTGATCGTGCCCACAAGGAGGGCGAGCACGCTCACAAAGATGGCGAACACCACCACAAGGAGGATGGTCATGCTCACAAGGAAGAGCACCACCACAAGGAGGATAGTCATGCTCACAAGGAAGAGCGCGCGCACAAAGATGGCGACCACGCCCACAAGGAAGAGCATGCTCACAAGGAGGATGGTCACGCTCACAAGGAGGAGGCACATGCTCACAAGGAGGACGGTCACGCCCACAAGGAAGAGGCACATGCTCATAAGGAAGAGGCCCACGCTCACAAGGAAGAAGCGCATGCTTTGAAGGAGGATGGCCACGCGGAGGCACCCAAGGACGCCCCCAAGGCTCCAAGTGCGTCTGCATCCACGAGCAAACTGCCGTTCGAGCACCACGACGACAAGCACTCCAAGGAGGCGTAACGGTCTAATCTGCCGCCGATGCATCACGCTTCTAGAATTTAACTAATGACGCGCCGGAACTGAAGTAATTGCACCAGCGCGCAGCTTGGGCAAGCTTGAAGAGCGGCTCCTGCTTGCAGTGTGTGCACCTGGAACTACAACTTACCAAATATTCACACCTTGTTTTTGATCCATTTCTAGTCTGTAGTACTAGCCACTTCTCCAACACCCGACTGCCCATCTCCCTTGATGTTTGCGCATCCCCCTAGAAATATCTCGTGAGCCACCAATCCCACACCTCGATCAATTCTCCATCAACATACAAACCTCAACATCTCTGTATGCCACCTACCGTTCCAGATAAGTATCCACCCCAGCTTGAGCTCCAAATCCGCGTCATTCCCGAATTAGACCGCTAGAGCTCAAGCGCCTGTCGTCATGATCGCTCGCGGCGTCAAGACTCTCGGCCGCGTGGCGTCCCCGCGCGCGGCCGCCGCCTTCTCCACGGGGCCGGATATCAAGCTGGCCAACCTCAAGATCGAGCGCACGTCGAGTCCCAAGGCCAAGCTGCCCAAGGAGCAGCTCAAGTTCGGCAAGACGTTCACGGACCACATGCTGGAAGTGGACTGGGAGCTGGGCAAAGGCTGGGGCAACCCCGTGATCCACCCGTACGGCCCCATCGCCATGGACCCGGCCAGCGCCGTGCTGCACTACGCGCTCGAGTGCTTCGAAGGCATGAAGGCGTACGTGGATGCCGAGGGCCACATCCGCCTCTTCCGTCCGGACATGAACATGAAGCGACTCAACAGCTCAATGGAGCGTCTGCTGCTGCCGCAATTCGATGGTGAGGAGCTCACCAAGTGCCTGGCCGAACTCATCCGCGTGGACCGGGACTGGGTGCCCAAGGGCGAGGGCTACTCGCTGTACATTCGGCCCACGGGCATCTCGACGCAGGCTTCTATTGGTGTCGGCGCCTCGGAGAAGGCCAAACTCTTCATTATCCTCTCCCCCGTGGGTCCTTACTACCCGGAGGGCTTCAACCCTGTGAAGTTGTGTGCTAACGACCGCTACATCCGTGCGTGGCCCGGAGGTACCGGCGGCTACAAGGTCGGCGCCAACTACGCGCCCGGCATTCTGCCCCAGTACGACGCCCACGAGCAGGGATACTCGCAGAATTTGTGGATCTTCGGCCCGGACCATGAGATCACGGAGGTGGGCACCATGAACCTTTTTATCCACTGGATCAACGAGCAGGGAGAGAAGGAACTCATCACGCCGCCGCTTACGCGCGGTGACATTCTGCCTGGCATCACGCGCGACTCGATCCTGCACTTGACCCGCGAGTGGGACGAGTTCAAGGTCACGGAGGGCAACATCACGATGAAGCAGGTGCAGAAGGCCAGCAAGGAAGGCCGCATCATCGAGATCTTCGGCTCGGGCACTGCCGCCGTGGTCTCGCCCGTGTCCACCATCAACTACATGGACGAGGACCTGGCCATCCCGCTCGAAGGCACGGGCGGCAAGTCCGGCAAGCTGGCGGAGCGTGTGTGGAAGGAGCTGTCGGACATCCAGTACGGCCGTCGCGAGCACCCGTGGTCGATCATTGTGGACTAGAGCAACAACGGACAGGTATCCGCCCACACTACTCGATGACTGAAGCTGTTCTTGATGATAGGGGCCGTGGAAGACACGAAGAGTGGAGCGGAACGCGTTGTGTATGTAAGTAATCAATGCGATTCTTCTGCTTAGATAATTGTGGTGTTGTGTGTCAAACTACTTGTTGTGTGTCCGGCCACTACGTCGTCCGGCGTCGTTTCTCGTCGTGCGTCGGAGCTTCGACGTCCTCGTCAGCACTGGAATCACTCGCTTTGCTGCGTTGTGGTCGAGGTTTCTCTTCATTGACTAGTGTCCGTTCCCGTCGACGCTTCTGGTCGAACACGCGTTGGTTACGCACCGAGAGCTCTCGATGGTACTCGCAGTAGCTGTGCAGGGACCCGTTCTTCTTGAGTGTGCGTTGGTTGGGGCATCGGCCTTTGCGGTACCGACACTGCAGCTCTTTGAGTACGGATTCGGTGGCGTCTTCCGAGTCCAAACTCTCGAACGCCGTGACGATCTCGTTGGCGTCCGACACTTGAACGATTTCGTCCGGCTGCTCCGTTTTCAGCGGCGGCAACCCGCCCAACGTCATGGACGCATCAATGGGCGACGTGTCATTGGTCGGAAACATGGCGCGGAAGCTCGGCAACGGCGAGTCTCCACGCAGCGAGAGTTTCTTGAGCGAGAACTGCATCCTGTTGACGTTGCTGACGGTCAATGCATTCGACCTGAGCATCCGTCTCGAGCGAATAAGAATCCCAGCGACGAGTGCAACATGTTGGCGTTTGTATGGCCGCGCACTTCAACTTGGCGTCTGTGATATCGAGAAAGCCGGCACCCGATTGCCATAGCACAAAGCTTCGGAAACTTACGTGCAAACTATCGACTGACGTTTGTACCAACTATTAGTTGGTCTGATCATGTTGAAGCAAACTCTTTTCGACCAAAACTCGACTATTTTGCTCCGGATCCTCAGCAAATAGTTTTGCTAGTTTCCATGAATCTTCGGGTATTGGTATTGCTGACGTGCAATGCAAGCGTATCTTGAGTGGGGGGGGGACAATGGTCCATGAATCGGACACGCCATCCATTTCAAGTTGCTGCCTTGTCAGTGGATCGTGCGGTCATGCGGAGCCCGTGAGAGGCGCCCGGCCCACTATCGAGTGCCGCTTCAGCGTGCTCTTCTCGTCCGTTCATTTGGCTTTCGGCGTCGGGTCACGCGGATCGCCGACCCTTTGCGAGGCTAGATCTCCGATATGCGGTTGTCCGTGTGTCGGAGGCCTTTCAAGACTCGGATTCCAAGATCTCTTCCAGAGGAGATTCCACCTTAAGATCTTCTTCAAAAGCGGTGGCTGCTGCGGCATCATGAGCCGAGGCGAGTCGAGCGTATCGATCACTTTTCAATTTGCGTTGTCGAGAGACCATCGTCAAGAAGAACTGAGCTGGCCAAGGACCATCACTAGTCACTGAGTGCTGCCCCGGGCTGTTGCCAACATGAAGTCTCCGACCAACTACGGGAGTGAGAATGAGGAAACGCGCTTCATCCGACGCGTCGCGGCGCCCGACCGACCCAGCAACAAGCGGCGCCAGAAGAAGCGCCTCGCCATCGCCGGCGCCACGCTCGGATTGCTGGCCGCGTCGGCCGGAGTCGGCTACGCCACCATGAAGAACGCCGGCTCGACGAGCGCCGTGCAGACGGCCAAGCTCGAGTCCAACATGGCCAACGAGGCCTTCGTCTCCAAGCTCGGAGACGCGTTCCACCCTGACTTTAACAAGATCGACATGAACGACGACGGCATCTTGTCCAAGGACGAGATCCTGGCTGATCTGACTGAGAAGGAGATGGTCGACGTGGAGAAGGTCAAGGCGTCCGACCTGCCTGACGACATCAAGAAGAACGTGTTGGCAGTGTTGGAGGAGAAGCTCAAGAGCGACGGTGATTGTGCCACTCAGGCGGTGAGTGTTCTGATCTTCTTGTGTAGGTTTCGTGGATGATACTGATGAGTTCTTCTTGTGTATTTGCAGTCGGACCAGCGTGAGATCCCAGTCACCAAAAAGGACCACGAGATCTTCTACTACTTGCTCGACGTGTTTTGCCCGAGAGTGACCATTGCTGTCGCGCCACCGGATCAAGAAGAGGAGCCTGAGCCCATCTCAGATACCTCTCAGCAGCAGACGGTTGAGATCCCTACTCCTAACGGAGAGACTGCGGAAGTCGTGATTGTCGGCGAGCCCGTCGAAGGTATGCAGACCATCGCAATTCCGGATAGTGATGGAGGCTACACCACGACGGAGGTCAGATCCATCGAGACCCCAACGGGTGAGCAGAAGATCTTGATCCCGAACGCCGAAGGCGACATCACCCCGGTGGTTGTTCCTCAAATGCCTGATGAGGTGGCGGCCGAGACAGCGGAAGACACTCAAGTCGTCGACGTTGTCACGTCAAAGGGCGAGACGGAACAAGTCATCATTGAAGGTGAACCCGAACATGGTGAGCAAACGGTGGAGATTCCCGACAACGAGGGAGGATACACCGAGACCACGGCAAAGGTGGTGGAGACTGCCTCGGGTGAAGAAAAGCTCATTGTCGAGACTACCGACGGTGATGTCATTGCTGTCCCGGTACCCGAGCCAATTGGTGAGATCAGCGAGCCGCAAGCCGAGGAGCCCGTGCAGCAGACCGTGGAGGTGACCAC
>AUWJ02013953.1:0-10999 GCA_000468175.2 Phytophthora cryptogea
TGATGCTGTGCACAGGATCAAACCAATGCAAAGGGATTTACAACAACATTTTTATCTCTTGGAGTCAGCGCAAACAGGCTTATGCGTGGCGAACGCGTTCGAATCGTCTGCAAGACGAAGTATCAGACACGTGTGTCTGCCAGCGATGGTGCTCCACAGGAGAAAGCTAAAACTTCTAAGAAGAAGCCTCCGAAGAAAGCTCCAACAAAGAAAACCAAATCAACAGGGACCCGCAAAACTGGAAAGAAGAACTCAAGCACAAATGTTGTTGTTGAGGAACTGAGCGATGATTATGGTGACAACGAAGTGGAAGTGGTTGCACGACCCGTTGCAACAACCGCGTACCCACTTATTCCAGAAACCAAATCTTCTAGAAGGTACATGCTGCATGGTGCCTTGCGCTTATTCACTCATAATTGCAATGAACTGATCTCTTTTTCCCTTGACAACAGAATCCCTGAAGATCACGTTGAAGCCCTTGCTCAGCTTTTGAAAGATTGGCGTGCCAGCGTGTGCGACACCCACAACCTGATGCCGTACCATATTCTTCCCACTTCTGGTATTGCTGCAATTGCAAATGCCGTCCCAATTTCAAAGGCGGAGTTGTTGGAGGTTGACGGCGTAGGCCGTATTCGTGTGAAGAAGTATGGTGACCCGATCATTGCCATCGTTCAATCATACCTCGCCAAGGTAACAATAATTCTTGCGTAAGCTTTTCTACTGTTTGTTGTTTATTGACCGGGTCCGTATTTCTTGCCGCAGCATAACCTGACTCCAACCCCCGCACCAACTGCGCACTCAACCAGTGCACTGGACTGCCTGGACGCATTGGACTCCGCTCCAGATGTCGTCGAGATACCTCTAGCACCCAAGTCTTCTCCATTTTTCCAGGGCAACAGCACGCGTAAAAGCACACTGACGTCTACAAACCCGATCGCTAGCGCTTCTCGTGCTTCAGTCGACGATAGTCTTGACGATATCGACTGGGGCGAAGTGGACGAATCATTGCTGAACCAGAAAAGCTCAAGTGCTGTCGTCTCCGGCCGCAAGCGGTCGTTAGACGTTTTGGGCACCGCCGCTGCGGATGCGAAGAAGCGAAGCTACTAATCGGCGCCAACCTGCTGGCTTGCGACTTTCATCAAACACCATCTCTACCCGCACGCGTAAAATGAATCACTATTTAGTTTCACCAGTTTCTCTAAGTCGGGTTGCGTTCCTCATCGATGTGTCTGCCTTAAAGGATGATGTTGTCGATCAGGCGGCATTGTCCCAGCTTCACAGCGACGGAAATGATGGCTCCCTCGGCTGTATCGACCTCCGACACCTCCTGCATGGTCTCCTTCGACCCAATCGACACATAGTCGATGGCTGTCACATGGGGTTCGCGTTCGTACTCGTCACGAACGACATCCCGCAGCGCCGCAGCACCCACCGTCGTCTTACCGCTCTCCTTGGCCTTCTGGAACAAACTCTGCGCATGCGCAAG
Source organism: Phytophthora cryptogea (assembly GCA_000468175.2). NCBI lineage: Eukaryota > Oomycota > Peronosporomycetes > Peronosporales > Peronosporaceae > Phytophthora > Phytophthora cryptogea. The sequence goes on from AUWJ02013953.1 coordinate 1,487, forward strand.
ACCTCGGTGCAGCACACACGCAGCCTCCCGCTCCACCGGTGACAAGTACTGGTTGCGCGTCGAGAGCGCGAGGCCGTCCGCTTCCCGCACAATGGGCACCACGTTGATCTCCACGGGGATGTTCATGTCCGAGACCATGCGTTTAATCAGCACCACCTGAGCTGCATCCTTCTGTCCGAAAAAGGCGTGGGTGGGCTGCACAATGTTGAAAAGCTTGGAGACGACCGTCGCGACGCCGCGGAAGTGGCCCTTACGGCACTGACCCTCTACGAGATCATCGAACCCTTCCGGGTCCACGTAGCAGCGATGGTGGGGCGAGTACATCTCGTCCGCAGACGGGAAAAACACGAGGTCCACGCCCTGTTGCTCCAAAAGTGCCACATCCTTCTCGAACGTGCGTGGGTACTTGGAATAATCCTCATTGGGGCCGAACTGCGCCGGGTTGACGAAGATGCTGGCCGCTACGAAGTCGCACGAGTCTCTGGCCTGCTTGACCAACGACAAGTGACCATCATGGAGTCCCTGCAGAGTAATTATATCCATGTAAACGTTAGTGTAGGATAATTATAGTGGATTTTTGTATCCACGACGCACTCCCATCGTGGGCACGAGCCCCAGCGACGCGGTCGGGGGCAGCGCGCGACGCGCCTGGCGGAAGGCGGCGACGGACTCGAGGATCTGCATGTTCCCTGTGCTGCTGGAGGCGAAGCAGCGACTGGCGAGTGGGCGAGACCCAAGCAAGCGAGTGGCGAGCATGGGGACGACTGATGCTGTGGATTATCCAACAAAGATCCCGGCGGCTATTCCGAAAGAGCCGCAGAGACTTTCGGATAAAGCCGCCAATCGAGATCGATCTTGGAAAGTGAAGTCGTCGTCCAATTGTAACTCGGGCGCCCTTCTTCTGTCCAAGCGAGAGATCTTGAGTCTCAATTGCACTGGAGACTGCAACGTTGGTCGGGAGCTTTTGCGAGAACTGTGTGGTGCCATGTGGTCGCAGACGTATCCCCCAACCACAAAGCCAGAGGAGCCACCTCGAAATGCTGCCATCCCCACCAGAACGCATTTTTCGAGTCAAGCTTTGACTCACTGCTGTACACGCCCGTGCCACTCTGGGCTCGACCTTTCTGATCGGGGCTGCGAACGACTGGAGCAGGCCTCAAGCCCCGAGTTCTGCGGACGTTCGGCTCGGCCGACCGGAAATCGCGCGTCCGGACGTCGAGTCCGCGTGGAAACCAAAATTCCACGTACACAAGTGTGCTCCTGCGCCTTACAAAACCTGCAGCAGGCTGTGGGTTCGCTGGAAAACGAACCCATGCAACTCACGCTCCGTCGTCCGTCCGTCCAGAGTCGCAACGCAATGAAAGCGCATCTGAGACGCCCGTCCACTTGACGACAATGTGGTGTGGAGCACACGATGGACGGTACCTCCGTCGCCTTCATTGCCGCATGCGCGCGCTCTCTGCGCCGTCTGTAGCAGCGCCGAGGCGCCCGGAACAATCCCGGCCGTAGTATCGGATTCTCCCCCCGCCCCCGTCGGCGTCGCGATGGCCTCCGCTGCGGCCCCCGCGCGCGACAAACGCATCAAAGTGTGCGTCCGCCTCCGCCCCTTCACTCGGACCGAGAAGCTCAAGGCTGGCGGCAAAGCGGCCTGGACCTGGTACGATTATCCCGAAATCTTGTTTGTGTTTGGCATTTTATAGTCCGTGACATTAATGTGGGGGTACGAAAATCCAGGCACGAGAACACTATTTATCAGCAGATTTTCCCGGCGCAGATCCCGACGCGGGTCGTGAATAGCGACGGAGAGGAGAAGAAGCGCAGTGGCGGGTCCACCGTCTCCTCGAGCTCCTCGGCTTTGAGGGAGTCGGCGTCCGCGTTGCCGTCGTCGTACACTTTTGACTATTTGTACCCCCCTGCGACGCAAACGCAAACGGTGTACGACGAGACCGTCAAGGTACTTTTGTGTGATTTTGTAGTGCCGCACAAATAGCTCTCCTAGTTGTCATGGGCATTACGGACTCGCTCACTTGGCTGCTTTTGTCGTGCATGGATGCGGGCATCCCACCCTCAAACTTTACCACACGATTTTTGGAATATTTTGGTCCTGTAAAAACTAACTTGGATTTTATCTCTGTGATGATTAGGATGCCATTATGGCGGCCATGGACGGATACCACTCGTCCGTGTTCCTGTACGGCCAAACGGGCACGGGCAAGACGTACACCATGCAGGTTGGTGGAAAGTTGTCTTTTTGGTAATCGACGGTGAACCGACTCTTTGTGCTGACTACTTGCCTTTTTCGATCGTAATAGGGCGGTCGAGGAGATCCCGGAATTATTCAGCTAGGCGTACAGGACATCTTTGACCACATTGCACGGCACCCGAGCATGGAGTATTTGCTTCGCTTTTCGTATTTGGAGATCTACAACGAGCGGATCCACGATCTGCTGGCTGCCGGGGCGAAATCGGACATCAAAATCTATGATGTGCACAACCGAGGAGCTGCAGGGGCGGGGAATGCCCGCGATGGCTTTGTCACGAAAGACGTAGTGATCAAAGGCTTGCGGGAGGAGATTGTGCTGTCCACTGAGCACGTGCTTTCGCTGGTCGAGGTGGGGAATCTGCACCGTCACATGGCCATGACCGAGTCGAACGACCAATCTTCCAGGTCTCACGTCGTATTCCGAATGGTAAATGGATCTCGTTTTTGTTTTTTTGCCTGTCGAGTCCGTGCTGTGTGGACAGTCTCGTCAGACAGGGGGCGTTTTCGACGCTGCTACACAGTGGCACGGAGCTTTTGAACTGACTCACTTACTCACATGTTTCTGTATGGTTTGTTCTTGGGCTGTGTGAAGGTGATCGAGAGTCAAGCGAAGCGGAGCACTAGAGACCGAGAAGTGACGCCAGTGCGTTCGGCGACACTCAACATTATTGATCTCGCTGGCTCTGAGAGCGTTCGGTTAGCGAATACTACAGGACAGGCTTTAGAGGAAGGCAAGTTCATCAATCGGAGCTTGCTCACGTTGGGACATATCATCTGGAAGCTCAGTCGCGACCGCCACAGGAAAGGACCAGGAGGCGTTCGGACTCCGACTACACCGCATTTACCGTACCGCAATTCCAAACTCACGCGGATTTTACAACCATCGTTAGGGGGGCAGGCACAGATTGCGATTGTCTGTACAGCTTCACCATCAGTCGATTGCTTAGCGGAGACCCACAACACGTTAAAGTTTGCTAGTCGAGCGAGACGAGTACGCAATCGGGTGGTTGTAAACGAAGGTTTGGGCGATTCGGCGCTGCTGAAGAAGTATCGGGCTCGCATTCACGAATTAGAAGAGCAACTGGAACATCTCCAGCTGCGTCGAAGACCGAGAGGACCTGCACAGATGAATTCGTCCGCCAAGTCGACAATTGATGAGCGCCAGATGGAGCTCAAGTTTGCTATCAACAACATCAATAGGGTGATTTTGAACTCGTCGCAAGGGCAGGAACGTCCCGATGATGAAGAGCTCGCATCGATAGATGAAGACACGTTTCCTGCCATGGCTACGCCCCCGGAACCATGGGAAGCACACCCAGCTCCGTCAGTTCAAACAACGCGACGTGGAGATTCCACTGCCTTAGCTCAACCTCAGCGAAAACCAACACCTAGACAGCTTGCAGCTCGACAACAAGCGGAGATGGAGCTTCAAGCTCCTCAAACCCAGTCCAGAGCAGCAACACGGCCACTTCTGCGGCGTGAGCCGGTTCATAGTACTAGCAGCGTCAGTATTGCCCAACCAGAACCCGAAGAAAAGGAGGAGGAAGACAAGGACGACGACCACGCGCGTCCACGGCTCGTCCATTCCGGAAGCTCCGCCAACACATCGAACAAGACATTGATCGGCAGTGGCGGGAGTGCAAGTACCAAGACACTTCCGTTGTCGACATCATCGTCGCGCCATTTGACGGACGTCGACGACGATCTTGCTGAGACCAAGGAGGAGTATGATGGAGACGAAGAGGATGAACCGGAGAACGAGGAAGATGCACACAACACCCCAACCAACCCCGAAGGTCTACAGGAAGCTCCCGTTGCCCCGACACCGACGGAACCAGCGCCACCGTTAGCTTCATCCAGTAGTGCTCGACCGTCTCTCACGACAATGCTCAAGAGCAAGTATCTGGACGAGCTGTCCAAAATGGACCAGCGAATCGGCAGGTGGCAGCGCACAGAGGAGAGCGAGCTGTACAAACAGAAGGAGCTTCTGCGTGAATTTGTGCGCGGTCTGGAGATCGCTCAAGCGGAGCAGGAGACGCGAATGAGCAAGATCCGTGAACTGGAGGTGGAGAATCGTCGACTGCGCTTGGCAGTGGCCTCCCGCGAGAACGAGTTATCGCAGCTGAAGGAAGAGACGAATTTGCAGACACGCGCCCCGGAATCCTCTTAGACGGATGAGGTACGATTTTAGTTTTGACAGATATATTTTTCGTGCCCTTGAAGAGGACACAGGTGGCCAAGCAATATTAGAGGGTGACAAGGAACTACTACAAGCAAACGGGATATAGATTGTATAAGGATGACAAGGTGTATCCAATAGATGTCATCGACAAGCCGAAGTACTTTAGTTCTTGAACTATTCGTCGTGTATAAAGTGTAGACATCATCACTAACTCATCGTAAAGCGTCGAGGGCATTGACAACCTCCTTCATCTCCATCCTTGCACTAGGATCATACGTGCACATCCGTTTTACCAACTTGTACGCTTTTTCACTGCAATTTGGTGGGCGCTGAGGAATCGATCCATGCTTAACATGATACTTGACTGCCAAATCATCCAGCATTCCCCAAGGAAACTTACCACTGACCGCTTCAAGGATGCACATACCGAACGAGTACACATCCGAAGCGAATGTTGCCTTCTCACCGCGAAGCACCTCAGGAGCTTTCCAGCGAACTGCACCGACATTTGGGTTGCCACCGCCATGCTCTTCGGACTCGGGTTCTTCACTTTCAATAGTGTTGGTTACCAGCCTACTAAGTCCAAAGTCTGTTAGCTTCGCTCGACCATCGTTACCGATGAGAATGTTGTTGCACTTGAGGTCGCTGTGTACGACTCGCTTGACGTGCAGGTATCGAAGTCCCAGAGCGGCTTCGTAGAGTTTTTCCCAAACTTTATTAGGGTGAAGGCGCAGATAATCATCCAGTTGTCCCCCTCCTGCATATTCGCACAAGAAGAACGGGTTGTCGACATGGCAGGCTCCAAACATCTGAACAACGTCGGGATGATACAATTTGTGCCAGATTTCGACTTCATTCAAAAACGCAGCTTGGTCGTTGTCGCTTTTCAATTCCACTTTCTTGACCACGACTCGAGATCGTTTCCACTTGCCGTGATACACTTTCCCAAAAGCACCATGGCTGAACTCGTCAAAGTGGTCAAAATCGACCTCGTACGCTGGTATGAACCACGGTGTGTTTTCCAGATTAGGGAACAGGTCCTTTATGGAGGTGATGCGTGCTTTATCAGTTGTGTTGCTAGCGACGTAGCTTGCCAACAAATTACTCAACTCGTAACTTAGACACTGCTTTTGGTCGTTAGTTCTCCCTCCACTTTCCAAAAGATCGGATAAATTTTCGATCGTACTAAGTGCTTCTTGTTGTTGCAGTGTTCGATGGAGTTCCCAGTGTGTTCGCCAAGACTTTGATAGTTTTGATCCCGGTAGCCCAGCAGATTCAATGAATATGTCCAAAGTTTTGTGTACTGAGAAAATATCGTCTGCTAGTTGACGAGAAGCACCAATGCTATTAATCTCAGTCATCACCTCCGAGTGCATTCTCTCGAGCGCGTGATGGAACTGACGCATGATGTCAGCGAATTGGTGAGCTATGGCCTTTACAGAAAAAGCATTCATACTTTTCAGCGCTTCAAAAACGTCAACCAACCGGTCATATACGTCTCGGTTCATTTCGTTCGTTGTGGTTGACGACTTACACATGTCGTCAACATTTGCAAGAAGCTCCCACACGGATGTTTCATCGTCCTGGCTGGTTCGGGATAAGAGATCCGAGAAGAGTTTTTCCTTTTCAGAGTTGGAGCCATACTGAAGAGTATTCTCATGCGTGAATGCTTCCAATTCACGCACCACGTCTGAGGCTGAGGGTCGATCGTGGGGATTATAGCTGCACATTCGACAAACAAGGTCCCATTGGATCGAGTTCATCTCAGCTGGTTTGGTTGGCAGTTTCCCAGACAGAATCATCGTATCTCGAGACATTGTGGGGTGGCTTACCGCTGTAACTCCACGCGCTTTACCATTCGCAACCCATGGGTTCCACGATGCTGTCACAGCTTGAATAATACTCAGTCCAAACGCGTACACATCAGATTGAAACGAATGTGGTAGTCCGGAAACTACCTCAGGAGCATTAACTCCGAGTTGGGACCCCTGCATTTCTCCATCGCGACTGAGATTCCGTAGTTTAGCGACCCCATTTTCAGCAACGATGATACTGTCACAACTGAAATGGCAATGTACAATGCCATGGTCGTGCAAATACTGCAGACCCAAAGCTGCTTCGAATATTTTACTCCAGAGTTCTGCGCTCGTCAAACGCTGCTCAGCTTTTTCAAGGTATTCGAACAGAGAACCTTGGACAGCTCGCTCGAAAACAAAGCAGGGATCTTGCACACCATCACCATAGCAGACACCAAAGAGCTTTACAACATGAGGGTGGTTTAATTGAGCCCATCGACCAAGTTCTTCGACGAAATTGGTGGACCAGCTCTTTTTCAACTTGACTTCAATTGGGGAGCCAAGCCACAATCCACAGCCCTTGTCTTCAAATTCTGGTGCCTCGAAAGCAATATCTGTCGGATTGAGAAAGTATTCTGTCGGGGTAGTAGCCAGCATTTCCTCCGAGTTATTAACCGATATGTCGTGGAGTGAAGCATATTCTTTCAGAATTTGGACCACGTTGAGGTGTCCGCGTTCTACTGCGAGATTTAACGCAGTCGTCTCAGCAATTGTTTTGATGTCCAGCTGAGCTTCATGAGCCAACAGCAGATTTACAACTTCTTCATGACCAGCTTCAGCAGCACAGTGCAGTGGTGTCCATTGTCGTTTATCACAACAATTGAGATCCGCATTGCGTTCCAGAAGCGCTTCCACAATGTCGACATGGCCACTTTCAGCAGCGTAATGCAATGGAGTACGTCCGGCCAAGTCGATATCTCCAATCGTACCCCCTGCACTCAAAGCTTGATGCAAAATCTCGACTAGTCCTTGCCGACATGCTTCAATAACCGGTGTTGTTCCAAAGCCATCCGCTTGGGTAATGCTTAGTCCTCTTTCTAGTAGAAGCTGCATAGCGCTTGCTGCTCCACCTTTCGCAGCTTCATGAAGAGCTGTGCGTCCATTTCGAAGTGAGACGCAAACATCAACGCCAAGTGTTTCACGGAGACGTTCAACGATTCCAGTTTGGTCTGCAGCTGCAGCGATCAAAAGAATTTCCAACAGATCTATCTGTGAAGTTTCGGTCTTGTTGGAGGCTTCGATCATCCACTCGGCGAGTTTATAGTCACGCCATTCCATCGCGTAGTAAAGTGCGCTATGCCCAAAGCCGTCGACAGAAAGTGCACAAACGCCATTTTCCACTAAGAACCTCGCAATATTTCCATGTCCATACGTGACTGCCACATGCAGCGGCGTTTTTCCAGTACTATCGATGCAGTCGACTGCTGCTCCTTTCTTCACAAGTCGTAAAACTAACCGAAGCAATCCACATCGAGCTGCATAATGAAGAACCGTCCAGCCTTTGTCGTTCTTTGCATTAGCTTGAGCACCAGTTTTCAACAAATACTTTGCTACCGATAATTCTCCTCTGCCAGCAGCCAAGTGGAGAGCTGTGCAGCCTGTCGAGTCCTTTTCGTCCATCGTCACTCCTTGTTCCACAAGCCACTTTACCATTGAGAGATGACCCATCTCGCATGCCCAGTGAAAAATAGTTTTACCTTGACCATCTTTCTTGTCCACTTTTGCACCTTTACGTACAAGCCACTTTATTACACGATGATATCCTCCTTGAGCTGCCGAACCCGCAGGCAGCATCCCCCAAAAGGATTGAGTATTGAGCAGATCTCTTGATCGAATACCTGCCACCTTCCTCCCCACTCTACGAAACAATTTGAGTTCGTGCAGATCTCCATTATTTGCTGATGACACAATGCGAGTCACAAGTTCCTCTTGATCACTTCCAGATCGGATGAAAACACGTTTTGCAAGAGCAATGGAAGTGTAACAAGCTTCTGCAAATGAAAACTCGGTGGAGAAGTCGATGAAGTCGTCGATCCGCTGAACAATTTGTTTCTCAGCTTGCAGCTTTGGAAATTCTCGACACACAACGGCAACGCAAGTCAACGGTGGTAAATCCATTTTGTCATTTTGGTTTGTAGCGCTCATCGGGGTGAATTCGGTTGTAGCTCTTTCCTCCGTGGAGTTTGCTGAAAGAGAAGCCAGAAAGGAGCTAACCCTTTCTGGTCATGTATCTTAGCTTGAACCCAGAAGCAATTAGGCGGATAGCTGAACTGGTTGGCGCTGCCGAACGAATACGGTTGAGTAACGCTTTTTGCTGAGGACGAAAACTCTCTTGCTCACAACGAAGTACTTGGTTGGATATTTTGACAATACGAGTTGGTAGATTAACTCTACATGTCAGCGAATCAAACGGTTCTGCCATAGCTGCACAGGTTACCAATAACAAGAAGTAGAGAGATTGAACACGGGTGTTGCAATTTCGTAGTATTTTGAAGTAGTTAGTGAAATTCTCGGGGCTGTCGAATGCAGAGTCTTAGTGCAACACAACAGCAATAACAGCTATTGAACCGTACACGAGGAAGGAGAGGGCAGTGGTCGATACGTCCGACGACTCGGGGCTGTAGTAGAGCTACTACTATTGCTATTACTATTATTGCTGTTGCTGCTATTGCTGATGTCCGATGCAGAGCTGCCAGAGTCGCTTTCACTATTTTCAACGGAACTGTTCGTCTTGCCCTCCAGGAGGTCACTGATTAGTTTTCTGTAGATGATCTCGGTCCCAGTGATACTGCACTGTTGATATTGACATAGCCATTGATGAGGTTGATCAGCACGTTGCAGCGTGTGTTGCTCTGCTGGAACTTCAAACGCGATTTCCTTGCTAGGGAACGCTTTGATCTCGAAAATGTCGACTCCAGTGTCGGATTCGCATTTGGTCTTGGCTGGTGGCAGCTTTGCTGCGATTGTTGTGCTCGCCATTGAAGTGGCTTCCATGTCCTCAAAATTGCAGTGGGTATTGGACACAGCGAACCCAAAAACACCAGCGAGCGCGAGAGCTGAAAGGATTATGCATTCAAATCACATGAAATATTACTTTGAGCACAGCGCGAAGCAAGTGGGGTTTCACCGTTTCCTAATGAAAAGAGACATTCAACGGCCAAGACACAAAACCAGACAAGAAACACGTGCCCAACATTCCGTTGGAAACGGAC
>KV739995.1:536-17389 GCA_000468175.2 Phytophthora cryptogea
TTTTTTTATCTACAGCCACATCTGTAAAATGTACGAACCTAGAGCTAACAGGTGCAAAGCTGATCGTCCATACAATTGGTCAGGCGGGCCCAGCAATCGGACCAAAGCTGATGGGGTGCAATGGTATGCTGCCACAAGCACAAGCATCAAGTGCCAGCACTAATAACATTGAGCTCGTCAACTCAGAACCATTTCTAACTTTACGCAGTGGTCTTGCCAAGGGTACCGGTAGCTTAAACCTATCGTTGCTATCCAACAAAATTGTCTGAAACATGGTCGGGTCTGTGCAACTAAAGTCTTCTTTAGTAGAAATTATAAGGCAGTGGGAGGGTTTTTAGAGTAAAGGTGCGCATAACAGGGTGCAAAATAGCCTTGCTCATGTGGCGTCGAACACAGCGGAATTGCGGAGGCGTCGCTAAATTGGTGGGGACAGCTTCGCATATGAATACCATTGCCGAAATGAATGACTTAATTTGTAGGCTAGATAACTTCAAAATATCGTGTTTCATATTAAGCTCAAAATGCCCTCGATTTCTTTTTTTTGGGTGGGTGGGGTTTTAGTTCATCCCAAATCCCGAAAAAACTTTATCCCATTTTGCGAAATGTATCTAACCTGACGAACGAAACAAGTCGAACAAGCGTGTGAGCCTTTTAGGAGGTGCGGAAACAGGCTCAGCGACGTCTATCAACTGCTCGTCTGTTGTTTGACAGGAATCTGTAGCACAAAATATAAGCTTAGTACTAAGTATGAAAAAGCACTCTCATCGCAACAAGTAGTGTTTGCTACGTACCAGGTCTTGGTGTTGTCTTGTTTTCCCTTGTCTTGCTTTCCTCAGCTGATTGGCATCGTCGGCAACCTGCACTGTCAGGCAACCTGCACTGTCAGGCTTCCGCATGCGGATAACATCGCACATGTTGCACTGACGAGACTTTGTTGCAGTATTGTCCTGAAGAGAAGTCGGTTCTGTTAAAGTACTCGTTGTAGGCTCAACTGAAGCTGCAACCACAGTGTCCGAAGTATCTTCTGCAGTAGAGTCATCGAAGTTGGGAGGTTCTTCACCTTCGGTGTCGGAGGAGGCATCAACTTGGCTGGTGGATTCGATCGTAGCGGCAGCTATAGGGTTAATGCAACAGAAGAAGACACGTGAGCTCAGTAGAAACCTCAAAGCGACTTTCCCATATTATCGCACCTTGCTCGCCCGGTGTGGTCTGGGGTGCGGCTGTAGAGTCAACGATAGTGACATCTTCGGTCGCTGAGTCCGGGCTCTCACATAGCGCGATCACAGAATCTGCTCCAACAGTTTCGCTATTCGCGTCACGAACGTAGAGAAACTCGCATTCTTCACTAGAGTCGGACGAGTACAAGTCTCGCGGGTTGGGACGCCAGCGCTGGTCATTTCGGTTATCATCCAGTCGAAGCAGGAACTCTGCGGCACTGGCTGCGGCCAAATGAAAAGTCTCACGCTTTTTATCGTGACTGCCGCTACCAATCTCGATTTTACCAACGACGAAATTCCAGTGGTGGAAGTGGCTACCACAAAAGTAATTCGACTGTTGTGGCAATGATAGTGGGCCTCTACAGGACTTGAAATTGCTCCACGCTCGGAGAAAGACGTTGCTCAATTCAACATCGTCGCCCACCCGTTTCCTATAAAGTTCGAGACACTCTTCAAACTCAGCTTTCAGCTGGCGCCACGAGATTGCCTCAGCTCTTATTGTTTTTAGGGTTTCCTGGAGCAGTAGTATAGTTGATGAGCCCTTCAGCTTTAACCAGACTCGGTTTTGAACCTTCACCACCACTTGCAGTGTCTGCAATTGAATACGCAAGTAGGGCTTGCACGCTCGCTCGATCTTCTTCGTGTACTCGGTGTACCAACTTATTTTCCTGGGCTTTTTCGTAACATTCATCACGGGCTCCAATTGTTTCGGTAACTTCTGGATAAACGTTGAAAGCAAAGGTTGGATGAATGCGTCATGGAACGAGAAGGTTGGCTCGCAATCTGCACTTGCATCACTTGATGCATGTTGCACTGCCTTTGCCGTCTTTACAGTGCGAGGTTCGACAGTTCGATGACCTGGTTGTTCGGTCCGTGCTTCAGAAGACACATTGTTTCGCAAGTCTCGAGACCACTCCTCCGTCGGCACCGAGTGATCGGCACTAAGCTCATCTGCTCCAATACTGTCCTCATCATGACCAAATTCGTTATGTGACGGGACAATGCGCGAATATCCTGATGTAGGGGTGACATCTCGTTCACGCTCTCGGTTAACCTCCCAGATTCTACCAGCTGTAGTACCTCGATCGTAGTTGTTTCTCAGTTCTCTGCAAAAATCTCCATCGCCGTGTAGCTCTCTTCGAGCACAGAAACGACTGCCATTATTGGTGAATGGCCGATGTTTTCCGGCGAAGTTGAAGCTTTTTCTACTTGTTGAACGCGATGATGCATCGCTGTAGCGGGCAAAACGCCCATTTTCAGACTCTGGTGGTACACCAATGTCACGAGAGTGTTCATATCCAGTTCGTTCAATTTCGCTGCTAGCCCTGTGCAACTCAGCTTGGGCCCATTGCTGATTATTGAGTGGCCTGGGCTGCCAATGCTCGCGCAGCTGACTGGGTTCTCTCGTGTGCTCACCATGAAATGGATGTGGTCTTGTTCTCGTGCCAAAGTTTGCTCGAGCACTGTGTTGTGACTGCGACGAAGAACCGATTTGTTCAGAAGTGCACACTGACGGCATCTGTCTCGCAGATGATTGACGGTGCTCTGCTGATACGGCAACACCAGAAACATTGCTATCAGTTCTAGGCGTTGCTGGTGCTTGTACACGTGAGGATGGGCTGGGCCTGTAGGCTGGGCGCGAAATGAGAGCGAGGCCACGCATAGAATTCAACGACGATCGATTGCCAGATTGCACGTATCGCCCACCTCCACCGGAGTTCTGTAGATTACGAGTGATCGGAAGAGGTTTTGGCGTCGCACCATTCCTTCGAGTCATCTTAGCCATTCGAGCTCTTCGTGATGCTTCTGTTATCCTCCTCGCGCGAGTTTGAGTAGATGCCGAAGGAGCCGCAGCACGTGGAGTTTGCGGTTCAAAAAAAGCAAGCACATCATTAAAGTGCATTCGATGTCCGAGCCTTGGTTTTGCCTGCTGACTCGTTCCTTGCACTGCATTCATGTCTACATCACTCGTTTTCCGGATTTTCACTTTGCGAGAAGGCACATTGCTGTCTACAGCTTGGGTACTCGGTCGTTTCCGCCTCGGGATGATAAATGGCGTTTCTGGTCTCGATTTCTCCTTGTCTTCAGCGATTTTGCTGTTCGAATGCTGTGCGACTCGCTCCGCTACAAATATATCGCCCCTCACAAGTGCCTGGATCGTTGCAACATTTTCTCCATTAACCAGGCATTGAAGCTGAAGCGCTCGGTATCGCTGACAAATTGTCCGATCTTCACAGAAGCATGCGAATGGATTACAAAGCGTAGCTTGGCAGAACGGATTTCGACACTTGTAGGTCGCTCCTTTGCCTTTCTCTTCATCGTTATCCACTTGCTTGTCATTCGTTTCGTACTCGGCAGTCACTTGATGGACTGCTTCTAAAGCTGATTCCACATCTTCAGCGCTGTAGAATCTCGAGGGGGGCATTACGGTTGAGCGCACATTGTGAGTGTTCCGGTTGCCAAGAAGACTTGATTGATGGGTTGCGATAAGAAGCGAACAGCGCGGTCATTTTCCATCTTGTAAAGAGAAGACATCGTTTCCCTACTCAAACCTCAACAGAGCACACAAACAACAAAATCAGTGCTTACCTTACCTCTGGGCTCGGTGTCCACTTGAATCGCATCAACTCTCAAGACGCAATTGTTCGACACATAAATATCGATGACTTCGAGTAATAAATTGAAGCCTTCGCAGTTAGGAGTACACAGCTAACATCTCCTCGATCTCTAGGCGGCAAATAGGGCACTTGGTTACTTCTTGACGGCGGGAGCACGTCTTGCACAGGCATAAGTGTCGGCACGGCAAACACAAAATGCTCTTCTCATTCGACAAGCAAATCACACAGAGCTTGAGTTCATTTTGCTCCTCGACCTGGCGATCCAGTTTCTTTTGCATTTCGATTGCCTTTTCTTCCTTGACAGAGCGCACATGACTCAACGTACTCTCTAGCAGTTGCTCCCAATCCTTGAGCTCCTCCATCTTACAGTTTCCGAGTGTTAAAGACGAAAGTTGGGAAAGCGCTGTCCGAGCTCCTTGAAACGAAGCTGGGGGATTTGAAACGTTGGCACTTGCATAAGCTGTATGCAAGCGATGATGTGGATCCAGTTGCTCCTTTTGAGTTAGGCGCTTACGTAGAACGATCAGTTCCTCCATCATGGAGTCGTGGTGTTGCTCGTGATCTTCGTAACCGTGCAATTGAGTCTGCAGCAAGTCGTTTTCAAATAGCAAGCCATCGCGATCTCGTTCCACCCGATCAATCAGTAAATGCAATTTTCGGTTGTTGTGACTTAGCTGCGCAATGCGACGACGCGCAAATGAGACCTGATCTTGCATTTCTCGATCGCGGACAATTAACTCCTCGCAATATCGACGCCATGGTTTTTCCACCCCATTTTCGGTCTCTTGAGATGCAATCCAAGGCTGCTCCACCATGCCACAATCAGCAAGTGCCTCACGGGCGGCTGCAGATGCAGCGGATGTCGATGATTCAGCTTGTGCCTCGTTTGACGATAATGATACTCGAGCTGGCGAGCATCTCGAGTCGCTATACCTGCGTTCTCCAACAAGATCAACAAATAGCGACGGATCCATCTCTGTCTCTTCATCAGGAGCCTGGAGCTCGAGCGCAATATTGCTGTCGAAGCTGTCATCATACTCGATACCTTCTTCTTCTTCACTAGATAGACGCACCGCAAAGTTTCCACCCAGAGCTTCATCGTCCCAGCCAACCTGCTGCTCGACACTGTTGTGCTGGCTAGGATCAGTTTGATCCCGGATATCTACGCTGCCCGAAGACAGATCTAGCAGTGACGAAGGATTGAACGGTGCATACTCGAGCGGGCCGCTAACAACCCACTCACCGCCGTCACTGCTATCGTCATCGCTCTCGCAATAGAAATTTTGCTCTTGGAGTACATCACTTCGATCCATGCCAGGCTGAAAGCGACGACGAGATAAACCATTTCCACGTCGCTCATACGTAGAATTATGACCCTCCTGGACAGATCCAGCCACTGGAATGCGTGAAAACGAACGAGGGAATGATGCCCCATCGTTGATCACTGGAGATGCACGACGCTGTTCTTCAGCTGGAGACTTTACTTGATATTGACGGAACAAATTGCCTCTAATTCTGCCGAACGGCCCTCTACCCCATGTCAATCCATCCACTGCTGCCGCGCACCTTTTGGCCATATCTGGGTCATCAAATTCAAGAAAAGCATGCCCTTTTGTACGCCCCGTGGAACTTGCCGATGGAATGACGACTTGAATAGGGTCGCCGATCATGCAGAATAAACTGCACGACAGTATTTCCATCAGTTCTTCCGTCCGATCCATTGACACTTTCGGCAAGTTTGTTAGCACACAAACGCTATTGAAGCATGTCCCGGGGCGCGCGTTTCCGAATTCGAATTGCGCCATATCAAATACTGGCCATTTAAAAGGGAGGAAAGAACGTTGCTCTAAGGAATGGGCCACATTCGCATCCAAGATACCAGCATCTTCGGGCTCGTCACCGGGTGGGACCCAATCTTGACCAATATCATCATGCTCATTCACGACTTCGACATGGGCGTCACACACCATTTTCACTAAGGACATGAAGATGTCCACATATGCAAGCTCGCAATCAGAGTCGTAATGATCAATTTCAAGTACGCCAGCCTCGAGTGCAGCGCGCGTAATATCATCGCGAAAACGTAGCCGAGTCAAGTTCCCAATCATCGCACTTTTGATGGCTCGAGCTTTCGACACGTTAATGGCTCGATTCGAAGCGTCCCTAATTTCACCTTGCTCAGCATGCACACCTCCAAATTCTGGCCCCATTTCGTACCCATCTTCCTCCGAGCCTTCACTCTCATTGCCGTCATCGCTGTTTATCTCGTCATGCTCAAACCTTCTCTGATCGACCGAACGATCAATCATGGGTCGCCCAGGGCTACGATAATGCCGCAACGGTGCTACAAACAGTTCGTCATCTGTCGCATATCCTCCATCGCGGCTCTGCTGCTGGATAGCCACATCAACGATGCTTTCTGTCTCGGTGTCATCTTCCTCCTCCCCACTATACTCCTCGCCGTCACTACTCAGCGTATTGTCCCCCTCTGCACACACATACTGCGCAGGCAACGACGCTCTTCGCGTCTGCAAGGCAGAAACCGATAAGCTCCGTGTCGTCTGCAGCTGCAATGGCTCTGGCAGATCATCGGCGCGTTCGGCGCGATCCACAGCCGACCACAGTTGAGCAGTACGAGCGATCAGAGTCCGAATCTCAGCCGCTTCACTCTCAATCTCCTCGGCAAAGCCGTCTCCACTCGTCTGTTGCATCATTAATGCAGCATCAGCACTCCTAACTGCATTCATAACGACAATAAGTCCCCATACCAACACAAAATAGGCAGCATCAACTCCAGTTCCTCTCTAACTCACAGTCTACGTGTTGGTGTTGCAGACTTGAGCGTCGGATCCTGCACCTTGTGCGCTCCAGCAGCTGCTCCCGACTCTCCGTCTCCCACTGTTTCTCTCTGTCCTCTTCGGTGGCTCCAGAGGCAGCAGGACGAGCTGGCGACCTTTGAAGCTCTTGTTCTTGCTCCTCCGTCTTCTCCAGAGCGAGCGATGGACCTCCAGACGACAGCGCCTCTCGCTCTTCTTCCTGCATCTGATTGGTGGACGCTGCGGCGGCGTCGGCACGCGGAGAATCGCGCGATTTGCTGCGATTTGGGGCCGGAGACCGCATGTTGCTGTCTGATTCGAGTCTTTATCGGGTCTTTTAGCGATGAATACGGAGCTTATGACAGTGATTCTTATATAGTTGGCTAGATTTACGTCTTTGGAATATGTAGAGCCGCTTGCTACAGCCTTACGATGTCTGTGGTCGGCGCTATAGCCGACGGAAGCTCGCCGTCCGGGACGTCCAGCAGTGCGCACCTCGAAAGGAAACCAACGCGCCCTTTTTCAGGATTGTGATGTGGTGTGGACGACATCAATTAGCGTGGCAGACACCGTTTCCCTCGGCCACCAATAGATCGTCGGCGAAGTTTCAGCCAATCGATCGCTTCTGATTTTCACCTTTCGACCAATCGCAGCGCTTCCACTTGGCTTGGATTCTGGCTCGCTGCGTTTTCCAGAAGTTCAAAGGCCCAAAACAAAGCGCAAGCCAGAGGAGCTTCGGTGCGTGCTGTCTGCCTCTCCCGCGCGGTCTGTGGGGCTCTTTCCGCGTCTAGTCGCTCGCTAACCTCTCCACCGCTAGTGTCTGCGTGTGTGCGTGAAACAGCGACGTCCAGATCTTCTGTGCCGAGGAGTTAGCGTCGGATTTAGCGGTGAAGGTGCGAAAACCTGGAAGAAACGATTAAACTCGCATTAAAGCAGCTTTAAATCAGCCTTATAGTAGATAAAAAAGCTGCAACAGCACGTCCAACGTCTTGCAGTGCTGGCTGTGGCTCTGTGAGGTCTGGTTTACCAGAGATGAAGATTTTAACACGGATTGTTGTGTTGTACTATGCAGAAGGAGGTTTTACAGGGTTAAACAAGACAAGATGGAGGCTATTGGACAGAAGCTGCTGGATTTCTCGCAGCCTTTCGATGTGGCGGCACTGGACCAGGTGGTGCAGTGCATGAACGACCCCAAGAGCCCGCACCAGCGCGTGGCCAACCAGATCATGGTGGCGCTGCAGGAGCACCAGGACTCGTGGACGCGCGCCTCTGACATCCTGGAGCAATCCAGCAGCATCCAGACCAAGTTCTTCGGACTGCAGGTGCGGCGGCCAATGGTGCAGATGATACAGAGGAGACGACAGAGGCTGACGTGACTTTTTGATGTGCTTTAGATCTTGGAGGATGCCATTCGTTATCGCTGGAAGATCCTGCCCAAGGACCAGCGTGAGGGAATCAAGAGTTACATTGTTGGCAAGCTGCTGTCGGTGCGTTGATGCTACTTTTTGACGGTGGATGCTTTGGAGTCTGATGTACGTACTGTGGTTTTCATTGCAGATGTCATCGGATGAGTCTACGCTGCACGGTCAGCGCATGTTCGTGAACAAGATGGACCTTGTACTGGTGCAGGTGCTTAAACACGAGTGGCCTCAGAACTGGCCGTCGTTCATCTCGGACATTGTCAACTCGAGCAAGACGTCGGAGATTTTGTGCGAAAACAATATGACGATTCTGAAGCTGCTGAGTGAGGAAGTGTTTGACTTCTCGAAGGACCAGTTAACTGAACAGAAGACCAAGACGCTGAAAGAAAGCCTGAACCACGAATTTACTCAGATTTTTCAGGTGCGTTTCGAGAACATGCGATTGCTGTGTTTTGTCTCCTTTTTGAATCTAATGATGCTGACTTTATGTTTTTTTTTTGCATTATGTAGCTGTGTGAATTTGTGCTGAACAAGTCGACACACGTTCCTCTTCTTCAGATTACCCTGCAGACACTGCTTCGCTTCCTTAGCTGGATCCCTCTTGGTTTCATCTTTGAGACGGATCTCATCAAAATCCTCGTCACAAAATTTCTGGCAACGGGCGTGTTCCGCAATGATACGATCAGCTGCTTGAGCGAGATCGCTCAACTGCGTGATATCCCTGAGCAGTATAACAACGTGTACGTTCAGCTGTACATGGGCGTGCTTAACGAGGTTGGCAAGATTCTGCCACCCGGAAGCTCGTTCACACCGTTCTGGGAGCAGGACGAAGTGTTTGTTCAGCGCTTGAGTATTTTCTTCACGAGTTTCTACCGTTACCACATCCAAGTTATTGAGCGGCCGATTACCGCTCCGGGTGATGAAGCGCACCAGGCGCTGCTGGCAGGCTTCACGTACCTTGTGTGCATTGCCGAGGTGGACGATGACAGTATTTTCAAGATCTGTTTGGACTACTGGCACTATTTCACCCGTGATTTGTATACAGTGGACCAGAACCAGATGAACCCGCTGGCGGGCTTCCAGAACCAGTCCCGCAGCCGCCGTGAGCTTGTATCACCTGTGATGAACCGCGTGCGCCACGTAATGATTTCCAAGATGGTGAAGCCGTCGGAAGTGCTTATTGTGGAGGACGAAAATGGCGAGATCGTGCGTGAGACCACCAAGGACACCGAGGCGCTGTCGCAGTACAAGACGATGCACGAAACTCTCGTTTATCTGACTCACTTGAACTATGATGACACGGAAACGATTATGCTCGAGAAGCTCACAGCTCAGGTCGAAGGCACGGAATGGTCGTGGACCAACCTGAACACACTGTGCTGGGCCATCGGATCAATTTCCGGTGCTATGAGTGAAGAGAACGAGAAGCGTTTCTTGGTGACTGTGATTAAGGATTTGCTGGGTTTGTGCGAGATGAAGCGGGGCAAGGATAACAAGGCTGTGGTCGCTTCGAACATTATGTACGTCGTTGGCCAGTACCCGCGTTTCTTGCGTGCCCACTGGAAGTTCTTGCGTACTGTCGTAAACAAGCTGTTCGAGTTCATGCACGAACTTCACCCTGGTGTGCAAGATATGGCTTGTGATACCTTCCTGAAGATCTCGCAAAAGTGCCGTCGCAAATTTGTGGTTCTGCAGAGCGGTGAGACGCGGCCGTTTGTGGAGGAGCTGCTGGAAGAGTTGCCTCGGATCGTGTCGGATCTGGAAACACATCAGGTGCACACGTTCTACGAGGCTGTGGCGGCCATGCTTGCTGCTGACA
Organism: Phytophthora cryptogea; assembly: GCA_000468175.2. Taxonomy (NCBI): domain Eukaryota; phylum Oomycota; class Peronosporomycetes; order Peronosporales; family Peronosporaceae; genus Phytophthora; species Phytophthora cryptogea. The sequence continues at coordinate 10,428 of KV739995.1, forward strand.
ACGATGCTGGCCGGAAGGAAGAGCTCCTTGGTCGCTTGATGAACCTCCCGAACGAGGCTTGGAAGTCCATTATGTCTCAGGCATCGCAGGATGTAAACATCTTGTACGACAGCCGGGGTGTCAAGGAGATTGTGAAGATTATCCGAACAAATGTGAGGGTGTGCAAGGCTATTGGACCCAATGGCTTCAACTCGCAAATGGGCTACATTTTCCAGGACATGTTAAATGTGTACGTGGCATACACGCAGCGCATTGCCGGAATGGTTGAACAGGGTGGAGAAATTGCCGTCAAGACATCGGAGGTGCGATCACTGCGTAGTGCCAAGAAGGAGAGCTTGCGCCTTATGGATGCTTTCGTGGAGCACACAGCGGGTGACGACTCGTCCCGGCAGTTCGTGGCTACCCACTTCCTGCCCAAGCTGCTGGAGACAGTCCTGGCGGACTACCAGAACACAACCCCCAGCGCTAAGGAGTCGGAGGTACTCAGCTTGCTGGCGACCAGCATCAACAAACTCAAGAACATAATCGCGCCAACAGTGCCCATGATCCTTGAGGCCGTATTTGAGTGCACACTACAAATGATTACGAAGAACTTTGAGGACTTCCCGGAGCACCGCGTGAACTTCTTCAAGTTGCTGCAGGCCGTGAATGACTTCTGCTTCGAAGCACTGTTCAGCATCCCACAGGAGCACCAGAAACTGGTCGTGGACTCGATCATTTGGGCATTCAAGCACACGGAGCGCAATGTGGCTGACACGGTACGATCTACTCGCCGTTATGATTTTGTTGTGATGAGATGCGAGCTTAAACTTTGTTATTCTTTGATTTGAGTAGGGTCTCGCCACGCTGTTCGCTCTGCTGCTGAACATCCAGGAGAACCCGCAGATCGCTGCCGGCTTCTACCGTTCTTTCTACCTGCTGCTACTCCAGGACATCTTGGCTGTGCTCACCGACCGCCTGCACAAGTTCGGCTTCAAGCTGCACGCGGCAATCTTGCGTCACATGTTCTCCATCGTGGAGAACAACCACGTGGCGGTGCCTCTTTGGGAATCAGTGCCTAACGCTGGAGCGATGCCCCCTGGACAAACCAACTCGGTACGTCATTCGTCTTCATTATATTAATCTTGTAACGCCTTTCTAACCTTCATGTTTCGACCCCAGGCGTTCCTCAAAGACTACGTGGCCAATCTGATCGGTTCCTCATTCCCCAACCTGTCCCGCGCACAAGTGGTGGAGTTCGTTGTGGGTTGCTTCGACATGTCGAAGGACCTACCAACGTTCAAGAAGCACCTGCGCGACTTCCTCGTCAACATCAAGGAGTTCGCTGGCGAGGACAACGCTGAGCTGTTCCTGGAGGAGAACCTGGCGCGGACGCAGCTGCAGGAGAAGCAGGACATGGCCGCCAAGCTGGCAGTCCCTGGCCTGGTGAACCCGAACGAGCGTCCGGACGAGATGGCCGATCTGTAGACGTCTCACCAAAGAAGACGAAAGAACGAAGGACCCAACATACAGAGAGATGCAGCCATCTTGAAGAGGACAGTGCCGTTTGTGTTGCAATTGAACATGGTTTCCCTTTCCACTACGAATTATGTAAAACACTCCATATTACCCTAATTCCTACCGTCGCCATAGATAATTACCGTGCACCGAAACCCCAAACATAATTCAAAGGCAACCAGGAGCCCATGGCCCGGCGCTCGGTGTACGCCACCATGTCGGCGCGCAAGTCCGCGCCCTTGCGGGCCGGCGGCGTCAACATGCGGCGGCTGGCGATGGCCCAAGTGGCCCGTGAAGAGAAGCAACGACAAGAAGAAGAAGAAGAAGAAGAAGAAGAAGAAAGGAGCAACCAGTGCGGAAACCTTTTTTGTGGCGCCTTATTGGCCAATCGCTACGCTCGTTTCTGCGAGGACAAGCCCATGTGCCAGCGCTTTCGAGCGCTGCGGCTGCAGTGTCTGGCCAACGCCCAGACGTTGGAGGACGAGGAGGACACGCGGCCTTTGTCGCTCGTAATTAAGAAGAAGAAGAAGAAGAAGAAGGAAGAGACGTTTGCCATCCCTAGAAAAAAACAAGGCACTGAAACAGGGAAAAGGAAGCTGCAGGAGGCTAATGAAGAAGGGAACAGGAGCAACTCCTCTAGTCCTCGACATAAAGAGAAGAAAAAACAAAAGAAAAAGACCGAGGAGGACAAGAGGAACAAGAAGAAGTCCAAGAAGAATCAGGAAAAAGAGGCAGCAGGGGTGAGCAATGGAGTTACTGCTGCTGTGTCGAGTGCACAGGCCTCTTCGGCGTCCTCTGCTGATGAGGTGGATCGAGTGAAGAAACGAACGCATTTGAAAGATCCCAAGGCACGGCAAACATCTGAGACGAGCAGTGATGTGGAAAATGGATCAACAGGGGGGATTGTGGAGGCATCGCGGGCTAAGAAACGCCGTCTGAATCGACATGTTAGTGCTGATGACGTGCTGTCTAGGTCAGCGTCGACGTCCCCAGTTAGTGCGGCAGCGGCGGGGTCAAATGATAACTGGACAATACCGCGGGCCCGGCCTGGGCGGGCGAAGACGGCTGCCCAGGCCATCAGGACTATGAACGTGGAGCTTGTGCCGCTCGGGGTTGGAAATCAATCGAATCTTGCTGGTGGAGGACGATATGTACAAAATGGAAATCGATCCGCAGCCCAATCGCGTAAGGCCTCTGACCCGCGCGCAAGGCCACCAACCATGACCAAGTTTGCTCCACCCCCGGTCGCTACGTCGTTAACTGTACCAACAATTCGAAAACCTTCCACGCCATCCCCGACCGCATCGACTAGACCGAAGCAAACAACACAGTCAACTATACCAACGCATCCACCGCCTCAGACCCAACCACCACCATCACTGCCGCCACTATCTCCACATGCTGCATCGTTGACATCATCGATTCCTCGACCCACTGAGCGTGCTAGAGCTGTGACTCCCTCGTCGTCACCCGTAAAAGCCTCCACATCGGTTTCCCATTCTAACTCGTCTGCTCCTGGGGCTATGGCAACCGGAGCGACAAGAACACGGATTTCAGCATCGGACTATTTGAAAAATCGAAAAAGTGATCAAGAACGGCGCACACATGATCCGAGGGAGCAGCAACTGTACCGGTCATCCTCGCTGGAACGTTCAAGCGGTGGTCGGATGTCAGGATATCCATCAGCCCCACCACCTGTGGCTTATCCGTCTAGACCCCCAGAATATCGCCGAAGTGATAGTGCACCGTTGCCAGCCTCTTCTTCAGAAGACTTGATGAACACTCGGATGCCTATCGATCCACGTCGGCAGCATCCAGAAGCGGAGACACAATTTCGGCGTCAGCGATCTAATGATAAGTTTGGGGCGAGAATTGGATATCCCGATAGAGTGGACGACCGTGGTGAGCTCAGGGGTAGCGGCGATCAGTATGCCAATGGACCATGGGAGAGTCGTAACGTTCCCCCACCTCACGATCACTATCCACCGCGACCACGGGGTGCTGAAACATTTGGTGATGGTGGTTTCGATTACGGAGCTGACACGCACTTCAGTCCAGAATTTTCTTCAACGGAGCAGCCTTACATGAGAAATATTCCGCGTGAAAATCCACCGCCGCCGCAGCGTGCACCAAGTCCACGACGAAATGAGACTGAGTGTGTGAATAAGGACGAAAACGCTGATTATGCAGGGCCGGACGAGGATATGCCAACCTTTTCTTACCACGAATCCTTCCTTCCCCATTTGCTGGCAATATTTATTCACAAACTCCCGCAGTCTCTAGAAGCTGTGTTCAATGTGACGAAGAAACCCCGAAAGATGAATTGGTACATCAAATACGTTGAGCGAATTGAGCGACTCTGCCAACCGGTTGATCTTCGCGTTAAGTTTGACGGCTTGAAAGCAATAGTGACTGTGCGTGGCCGTGAATGGCTTACGCTTCAGGGACAATCTACACTGACCCTGCATTTGGATGTCATAAAAACCTTGAGAGCTGAGGCTATGACTTGGTTGAGACTGTATGAGGAGATGGAAAAGGCTCTTGCTCACTATCGAGGCATGTATGGCAACAACGCAAATGAAAGCTACACCTTTCTTCGGGCATGGAATGAATTGAAAAATCGTGGAAACTATATCTCGCTTCCAAGACAAACAAACTACTTTTGTGGCGCTCGACTCCATCATTGGAATTTTGTTGTCGGGAAGGTGGAGATCGGAAGTGGCAGCCATGAAGAGAAAAGAGAAGCGTTTCGCTTGGCAACTGTTAGCTCGCTAGAATTTCTTTTGTGCATAGGCCGAGGTGGACGGCGCCCAAAAGCAGAATTCAAACGCGAACGAATTACGGACGCAGATCGGCATAGCGTGAGAGGAGGACGTCGGAGTTCCAGTCGCGAATCATCTACTAGCAGAGCCCGCGCATCTGCAGCAACAGATGGAAGCTCTGCTGTGCCAACGTCTTCAAGTGATGCCGCGAATTTTTCTCCGCCAAATCTCTCTTCTGCTGAGCAACCGTCCACCATCGAATCAATTTCTAATGGCCCACTGCCTAGCGCGTCATTGTCTACTGCTGAACCATCGTCTTCTCCCGTCACTGTGGATCGTTCGAAGAAGCCTACGGTAGCGATTATTCCAACCTCTGTTTCGAACGGCAGCAATGAGACAGTAGAAGCTGCCGAACAAAGTGACCAGGGCGAGGAAATGAGCATCAGCGGTACGTGCCTGAATCGTTTTTCCAGAAACCCTTGGTACATGCGTGTTACTAATTTCCCCCTCCTTCATTTTCTGTTGTAGACACCAGCGAAGTGAGCGCCGTAACACCGGTAAGCTCGCCTCCAATGCCCTCCGCCACTGTCTTCGAAGCTACTGGTACATCTGCGGCTTACACAGTGCCAGCTAAAGAGCCTTCGCACGCCACCACGTTGGTTACCAATGGCGCCTTAACTGGAACTGCGTTACTACTTCACAAGACGTCAACGACACCTCCGGCTACTGTTGCTCCTGCTACAGCAGCCGGAGAGTCTACTACGGTGAAGGACATCCCAACTTCACAGACTGCTAAAGCAGCAATTCCTCAGCGACGATGTATGATGTGCGAAATGATTCGCATGCGAAAGCCAGATGGCGAACGGTGTCTACGCTGCCAGCAAAAAGATGCACTAGCAAGTGGGGTGCTCGGCACCTCACTTGGTCCTTAAAGCGTGACGGCGATATGTCAGTTATGATGTGCGAACACTATAGAGAGCAAAAATGCTACCAGATGCCCAAACGAGAGAGCGATGATAGGCCATTTGTAAATTATTTAATACGCAAAAGCGTTAAAACGTTTGCGAAATTCTGAAGAACGGTCCACTTCGAAGTACAGATAGGGAGGTGATCAACACAAACACCAGGACTGACGATCTATGCAGTTGGTTTTCGGAGTAGTATTTCGGACTAGGGCTGGGAAAATTATCCGGAAAATGGCCTGCACGTATAAAGCCCTCCGAAATCTTGACTTGGCGAATAAATGATTCTCAACCGCAATGTGCATCTGCACTGAAGCCCTCCACCACCAGCGTAGAACGTGGAACTGGTCATGTTTCGAAGAAGAAGAAAAAAGCATTTGTTCAAAACTCACAACGTCAACTGGAAAATGGGTCTCCAAGAAGAGGAACAATAATCCTTTTCTTGGAGTCTCACACTCGTTCACCGCTACAATTGGGGCAATCGGCCCTAAGAACACAACCACAACTGAGTCAGGACAACCTGCGTTGGATGGAGTCGGGTTAACGATGGGAGCGCTGGACTTGGCATATAGCTTCTTTACTTCAAAACAGTGATATTTATTGACTATGAGTTCACCCACGTACTCCGAACCCTATTACACTCAATGGCAATTTGAGTAATCGCTGGTGGCTTCAGCAAAAGGAGGACACTTGAAAATGGTCCAATGGATTCTCGACCATTTTTCGGGATACCAAGTCCCGTCGGAAGTGGTGACTGCTGCTGCAGGCAACGGACATTTGTAGTGTTAAAGTCTTTACTAGATCATGATGCTGGACGAGATTGCAAGCATGAAACGAAATAGGTCCAGCTGGCTGATGATGGTTAAATTGACAGTGTTCCGGTGATGACTACAGGCTGGAGTGGCCCTGGTAACGCAGTGAGATGGGGTGGTCATGCTATTCGCAACGCTACTAGAGCAAAGCTTTACATTATCGCAGAGTGGTTGTATGACAAGACACCACACCAGACGGACGAGAGGGAGATGTGGACAATTGTCGAATGTGCCGTGAACGCTGGTGCGATCGAGTTTGCCGAGTCGCTCTTGCCTCCTAATCGCAGAATCATGGATTATGTGTACCCCTGAAGCTTTGAGGTGGATTTTTGATGCTGGTCTCGAAGAGGATTTAATAAATAACCAGGACGCTGCAGCAATGGCTTTCAGTGTGGCTGGTCGCAGCGGCGATTTGGAGCTCACGCAGCGAATCGCACAACTTCGTAACCCGAGAAAGAGAAATACACAGTGGCCGACGCAGTGGGAGTTGACGCTCGAGAATGCTTGTTCTAGAGGTGATCTTCCGATGGTTGAATGGATGATGAAGCACCCGCTTGGAAAAAGAGTTTGTAAACACTTGAAGAACGGAGATGACTTCACGCTCACAGAATTGCTTAGGGGGGCAGCAAAGAGCGGAAGCGTTGAAGTGCTGGAGTATGTGCATAAGAAAGGTTTTACCGACGAAAATGCGAGTGCGCTGCTGAGTGCGGCGCGAGAAGGCCACGTAAAGTGTTTGGAATGGCTATTTAAGCGGATACCGATGTACACCCACCCTCGTTCGGCTTGTGATGTTGTCCATCAAGCTGCAAATAATGGTCACTTGAGCGTGTTGCAGTTTGTTCATCCTCGTTGCCTCGTGGGCAGTTCATTTTTGAGACCGAATCGAAACGAAGACTCACCGAACAGCCCATATACTGGTGGTCTAAAGC